>CAXITT010000032.1:1552782-1606897 GCA_964033795.1 Lymnaea stagnalis
GGGGGGGGGGGGGGGGGGCTTGTTAATGTCCAAACAACCACATTTTTCTTTTAAAAATGAGAACAAACATATGATATTTATAACAAACATATGATATCTATAACAAACGTATGATATCTATAACAAAGAAAAAAGACACCTGTTTCATGTTTGTGATCATTTATTTTGCCCCGATATATAGAATGCCCTGATTATGGACCACCCCCACATGTTCAAGAAATTCCCCAACAGCGGCCATCTCCTGTATCAAACATTGGTCATTTATAAATTTCATGCCATTTCACAACCATCAGTAGACCTAATGGTTGGCTCTGAACACAGAACATCAACTACAAGTGATATTATATTCCAGAAGATACCTGAACCAGAAGAAAGTCTTGAGCTTATCAGACAAACCTGCAAGGATGTCTTTTAAATGTGTTTATCAATCTCAAACTGTTTTTTTTTAAATGTACATGCTATGTCTATTTCAGTGAAAGCTTAAAACTTACTATACACGTTTGGGTAAATCAAGTTTGGCCACGCTGTCAAGTTTCAAATTGGAACGTACATCAATCATAGTTGTAGTATTTTTTAATGTTCCAAACATACTAACATGCTTTCGAAAAGAAGGAATTTACTGCAGCTGCAGAGAATTCACACAAGAATTGATTTAGCTGATGAATATAAACATAAGACCACTTTTTGGCAACATTATTGGACCACACTTTGACTTACACTGTTACTTTGTAAAAATCGTAAATGATTTGAATAATGGGGAAATATGATTTATCACCTAAGAGTGATCTAATCTGACATGGATATGTGGAGATTTTGCTCCCCCGAGAAGATTCTGAATACAGAAGAGAACAAACTCGCAGTTTCTTTTCTTTGTTCAAAATAATCTTTTGTGAATGATGCCGCCTCAAAATTCAACACACAAACACCCAAAAAAAAAAAAAAAAAAAAAAAAAAAAAAAAAAAAAAAAGGAAGGGGGGGGGGGGGGGGGGGGGGGTGTGTCATCTTTCTGTAAATAAAATTTGTTCTGTTAACATTTATGTAAGATTCGAAAAGATGCCCGGTTTTTAGTATTAAAGGATTTGTAGTATGTGTCTTCCATAAATAAAATTTAAGATGTGCAGTGATGTTTAAATTGGAAAGTACATATTCAGTAAATGAATGCATAGCATGGTCTATGAAACAACAGAATGCATGTACACCAAGGCTTAGAAAATCCTAAGTACTAGTCCTGAAAAAATAGGTAATAAAACTCAGATCTGAAACACTTATACTAATATATAAAACTTATAAAATGCACTAAAATGTTTGACTTGACTTCATCTTACTGTCATATGAATAAAGTTTTACACAATTGACAATTGAACATCTCTGAATATTATACTGTACTAATAAACGTGTAAGTTTGAGTTTCTGAAATGTATCCAGTAAGGTTCAGAACATAGGGTTTCGATTATTGTCCTTCACACAGCAAACAATTTGTATGCATTCAGTCAGTGGTACTTGGGCATGAGCAACCATAATAATAAAGGTAGAAATGATTTTAATTTTTTCAAACTAACAAAAAATTTTTATAATATAATGCTAATTCTAATTAATTTTTCTGTTATTATTACATTGTTTAATGAAGTATGCGATGGACAAGCAAATATTCTATCACAAGTTTGCCTTTAAAAAAAAAAAAGCTATGAAACTCAAAAAGAGCTTTTACAGAAAAAATCTTTTAAAAAACAGTTTAGAGATATACCGTACACGGTAATATAAATAATCAGATGATTAACAAGTAAGTTTCAAGGCACAAAAGTTTATGATAAACTGCAGTCAATACAGGCACAGAATTTTTAAAGGAATAATGGTTATGCTTTGATAAATACTTCACAATAGCACAGCTGATTGATACTGTAACAGGGTCGAAGAGGGAATGTTAAAACTGAGTATCCAACAAAACTATAGTCATTTTGCAATTTTTTTTTTTTTAAAATGAAATTGATGAAGCCCTATCTAAATTTAATCAAAGACAAAGTGCAATTCGATTATCTATAAATTATAACTTTTAAAACACTTAGATCTAATTTTATTGTGCAACATCAAAAACAAGTTTCATGTCGATTAAACTTTTTAAAAGATTCCAAAATTTCCAGAGCATTAAAAACCCAATATTTAGTAAATTTCACCAAATCTTACTGAAGATTTTAATATTTTGTTACATTACTTACAAATCTGCTAAGTTAATATAAAGAAATTCCTGACAGATTATTAAGACCAGGTTTGTTTTCTAACAATGACAAAGCATCAAATGGTGTTACTACATTTTTGTGTCCAGATGTTATTTTTAAATAATGCTCATTATTTACTATGTGCACCTTTCTTTCCTTACACTCTCTGTGGGAAAAGTGATTCCAGGTGGTTGCTGACCATTCAGACAGAAAGTTAACTTAAGAACTACTAGATCACATTGTACATGTCATGGCTTAGATTTCTCAGACGCTGTGCTAATAGATAAAATGTAATGATTCCACAGCACACATGCTCACCAACTCTGTTTGAGTCTGCACTCAAAGTAATATAATTTTACAAATTACAAATGAATACAGTGTCAAAACCATGGCAATATGAGATCCCCCTCACTGCTGTTGGAATAGTTGCAAAGAGCACAGCATTCACATACAGCAAGAAAATTACTTGTAAAATGTGTATGGCATCTTCAAACATGGTTAGGAACACAGAAATGGGTTATTATTGATATGTATTATGAATAATTAAATAATGAGATTCATAACAAAGAATGCATTTATATAATAGTTCATATAAATATTTACACAAGTATCTGTACAATTCCTCTAATTTCTTTTTATTTAAATTTTAACAAATTTAAATTAAATAAATGATTTTATAAAAATTACTTCATTATAGATTGGGACTAATGTTATTTTTTATAAATAAACTCTATTCAAATATAATATTGTAAGATAAACTACAGTTAAATAACAATTATACATAAGAAAAAATAGATTTTAAAAATTTAAATTGATGGGTTCTTGTTTTTTCCATCTTCATAGAACATTGTAAGTTGTTTTTTTTTTAATTACTAAGAAGATATTACAAAAGTAACTTAACAAATAAAACAAAATATTTACAACAGCAACATTTCAACGTTCTTAAAATACATATCTTAGTTTGTCTCTTGATATAATAACAAAATATTGATAACCTTAACAAATTTTAAAATGTTTCATTTGTTTATTTTAAAATTACTGTAAATCTAGCATATAATAATTTAAAAAAACCATGGTGTTTTAGTTTGATATCAAATTTTTTTTATTTTATTTTATACTTACTGTAAATCCAGCGTATAATAATTTTTAAAAAACATGGTGTTTTAGTTTGATCACAATCAACTAAAACTGAGCATCAATTCCAACAATGTATCTACAAAATCAGTTTTAAACAATCTTATAATTATTAACAGAGATTCAATTTATTAAGTAATCTTTTAGTCATAAAAAAAAAAGCAAAGTAAGCAGTTACTATTGAAATTTGCCAAAAGATTTGCAAGTATTTTAAATACAAGACAATGGAGGTTTTCAGATCTATCAAGTTGTAAATAAAATCCATTGATTCAAAAGGCGTGTATAGCTACAGACCTTAATATCAGGCCAGACTAAAGAATATATTTTTTAGGATTTCAAAATCAAAATAAAGAAAAAAATTTATTTGAATTTTCCATAGAATAACAAAATTACACAGTAGTTTAAAAAAAAAAAGCAAAATACATAAACTAAAGTTATTATTTTGTTCAAATTGTTACAACCATCTGAGCATTATCTGGATAGAGCATGTGGACAGCAGCCAAATTCTCTCAGGAGAAAATTTTTTTTTTTTACATTCCTAGAATGAAATAATTGTATCTATAGCCAGGAACTTTGATTGTAGGTTAGAAAAATGAAATGAATTTAATTAAATAAAACTGTAACTAAAACCTGAATTCTTGGAATTCATTTAAAGTTAATGGAATTTAAATATCCTAGAATTTAATTATATATGATAGCAAGTAACATTCCATTATATCATATTCTTATATATATATATATATATAAATACACATCAGGTGAAACATGAAAGTAAGAAATTAGTTTTCTTTAAATATGTATTACAAAGAAAAACTTGTTTTATTTATATTTCAATAAATGGTAAGTTTAATTTATATCTTATCTTGAAGTTGAAATATTTTGGCAGAACTAAAAATGAGCATGTTGATTTATTGATAAATTCAAGTGACTCCAAGTACAACAATGGAGTTAAGGGGTAATTTACACCAAGATTTGTTTACTTTACCCTAAAATATTTTACTCAAACATTTCCCATAGATCTGTACCAATAAACATGTTGTTAAAAGTTAAAAATAGAGTCCTTGTCTCAAACTGCTCTGTGAATATCATGCGGTTGAGTAAAGAAATAGTTTGGTGATAGAGGAGAGGGCCACACATACCAGGTTTACTGTTGCCTCAGAAAGTTAATGGTAAAATAGTATTAATATTTGTGTAATTTAATTTTCTTTTTTAACATTTATTTATCAAACTTTTTTTTAAAGTGTTTTGATTTCATAGCCAAAAAATATCCTATAAAAAAATAATTCTGATTAAAAAAAGAAAATCCTCTTGCACCGGAATATACAACATGTCTCATTATAGTCATGAGGAAAACTATCCCCAAGGTTGCTGTCAATCAAAGAATCGTATCTGCATGAAGTTCTGCTCTGGAGACTTTTCAAAACCGAACATTGCATAGAACTTGACATTGTGTTCCTTACATTCAAGAGATACCTTGTAGCATCCCAGAACTTGACTAAGGCACACCAGCAGATCTACTAATCTGTGTTTGTAAGATAAAAAGAAATATAATTTAAAAAAGGGTCAGTGGTTCCATCCAAGATATTAGTAACACATCAATTCTGTCTCTTCTGTAGCAGTAAATATTATTACACAAGCAGTTCTTATTGCAGTTCAGAGAGAGCTAAGAGTCAAACATAAATTAGAATCAAATTTCAAACAAGAGAAAAGTTACTTACACCTTTCCTAACTGCAGACCTCTGTAATCATTACCTACAACAACATCTTCTATTCTGGCTCGCTGGGATTGCAACAAAAAAAATAATAAAAATTTAATAAATAATTGAATATTTTAATGTCATATGAAATCTTAAATATGAAATGTTTTCTTTGTATAAAAGTTTCTTTCCATATATCATCTATTCACACTGTAAGAAGTCAAAGTACATTACTGCTTCTCTAATTTTATACTATTATTATTAAGGTGGTTTTCTATAGCACAGTACCCCAGCCTAGGGCTAGGCTCACTGCGCTTCACATTAACTTAGCAATTATAGAAAATAATACATTTAGCAACAACAATTGGTAAAAAGCTTGACCTCACCTAAGCAAGTACTATCGACCCCTGTCTAGCCATGGACAGATCCCAGCAGCATTGAGTGTTGTTTATCAGTTAGAATAAGTTGGTATAGTACAGTTTGAAGAGAAGTATCTTGAAGGTGATTTTGAAGGCTGGGACGGTCAGTATTTTCCGTATGTGTAATGGGAGAGAATTCCATTGTTTTGGGGCACAGAAAGAGAAAGATCTTTAACCATATGTTTTAGTGTGTGTTCTGGGATCAGAAAGAATATGTGTGTCTGCAGAGGAGCAAAGCTTTCAAAGGGGTGAATAGACAGAAAGAAGTTCAGTAAGCTGCTAATCTAGCAGCTGAGTTTTGAACTTTCTGCAGTTTTTCTATGAAATGTTTTGGTGAACCTGACAGAAGAGAGTTACAATAGTAAAGACAAGAGAGAACAAGAGCACAGACTATACATTTCTATAGATTAAAAGCAAACTCACAGCTGTTGCCTGGTGGATAAACTTTTTTTCCATCACCAAAGTGGCGGTCCCTATTATCTGGCTCTTTGATGTGTCTTCTATCACAGTTATGTAATAAGTATCTGAACATGCTTTCATTTTATTGAACTGAGCTGAAATTTTAAGTAAATTGAAGAAATTTAATTAAATATTTATTTTGTTATATTGATATAAAAGTTTGACCATTATTTTATCAATGAAAATAATTTATTAAATTTCTATATATTAAAATCCTTTATGGAATAGTTGTGGAGATATGTAAGTTACAATTAACTTAAACGTAGGAACAATATACAGTTAAAACACTATCATTATTAAGATATTGAGCAATCATGATGCATAAGCAGGATATTTTAAACATATTCAAACATTACAAATTTTCCAAAACAAATTTTCCAAATTTGGAAAATGGAAAACGTAAATGTTCTACTTACTAATGAACTGTTCCTGAGAGACATCTCCAACCACAGTCAACTCTTTCAACAAATCCAGAAAACCTGTCAAGATCAAAAGCAAAGTTTGAAATTCTATAGCTACATTCAGTGAAAGCCGGGAGTTGTCATCTCAATAAATGAAATATGCTTACAATATTTAAAATCTTAATAATTTATTATATTAATACAAAATAATGGATCCCATATAGCTTTAATAAAAATTAAAAATATCCCTATTAATATATGACTATAAGTCAAGACATGGGCTTATTTTATTGCATTAGTTTACTGTATGATATCCTCACCAGTGTGTAATTTCTTATGCATATGATGATACAAATTTAAAGCAAGCTGAAAGAATTCATAATTGCTTAGCTTTTCCATTTTTTTTTCAAATCAAAAGATTGTAAAGGAATTTCTATTTTTACTGACATCCCTGGGTTCTTAAGAACTTTTATAGGTGTGTCATATTAGGTCAAATTTTTTTTTGACTTTCAATAAATTTACACATATCTTGCCACCCCCGTGACAGCTCATTATTTCACTAAAGCCTCGACAATAATGACAACAATTTAATAGAGGAAAAGCCAGCTGTTAAAAAAAGAAATACTGCATCCTCAGAAAACAAGCAGGATTGCTTTGAATAGATATATAAAGAACATTTTACAGTTTAACTTTCAATACTGGTGGTACCTACCTTTGTCAAAATCACCAAGGCGTAATGGTCGAATTTGAAGATTCACACCAGGTTTTAATGGTGTCACATCATTTTTATAGTCTGATTTGAACTTACTTTCATCTATTCTCAAAAATACCTCTGGATCAAAGAGGTAAGTATCATTATACCCATTCTGCAAAATAAAGACATTTCTAAACTCATTTTAAAAAAAAATTTATTCACTTCCTATTCCCCATTTTAATTTGTTTTGCAATAAAAAATGATTTTATGGTATAGGCCCATTTAATAATTAGTTTAAGAAATATAACAGAGCCTATATGTAGCCATGCAGAGATGGTGATTGGTCAGAGGCTGACAGTTTTAACTTTGGTTTAAAAATCCAAGGAAAATAAGGTCTTGAGTACTATGCATTTATTTGTTCTTACAGTTTGCTAAAAAGAAAAAAGTGTAAGAAAAGGGACAATCTGAAGTGGTCAGATAGAGCAGTGAAATAATTAGGAATTATTTTGCTTTCCACAAATCATCTGTCTTTATTCAAATGTGGTAGACTTGGTCTCCCTGAGGTAGGACCCATACGGATGTCAGCGTCAGCTTAGAGGAGGGGATGGGTGAAATGTTGGTCTTGGTCATGTGATGGTCAGTCAGTGTTCATGAGTGAAACTAGCTTGAATAGTTCCAAGCACACAGCATTTTGCTACTTTTAATTTACATTGAGTGTGTACATGCTTTAGTATAGCTAGCTATCGCTGTGGTGTTTTACGCTATTATTATTACATGGCATCTTGACACTTATATTTTGTAAAATATTAAAAAGTTGCCTAATTTTGACCAATGAATACATTCTCTAAATTCTTCACGTTTTCCAAGAGATCTTATTTTTACGACTATGCAAAAAAAAATAATTAGATGCATGTTTTGCTCCATCTGAGTCTTGTCTGCTGTGGTTTAAGAAAGAATATATCCATCTATTTATTTCATTTCTATTGCTGTTATGAAATCTAGAAAGAGCTACCAAACCATATTTCAGCCAAAGGCTTTAATTTATGTAAACATTTATAGGCATAATTTTATGTTTAGTAACATTAACACTTGACAACACCTGACGAGCCTCTCAAATGTTACGAACTCTCCTAGTATGTCTACTGGTGGGCATATGTTCAAGCATATGTTGTCTATGAATGTTTATGACTTGCTAGCCATACTTGATAACAACTAAAAGCAGCAATAACACTAATTGAAATAACAACAAATCTTTATTCACAATATCCACAATAACTTTATTCACAATAACTTTACATTATAACATCCTATACCGGTATTTACTTTGACGAAAACTAAGAATTTTGAGCAACTACCAACCCTGCACTAAAAAATCTCGAAAAACTAACTTGACAAACCAACATGCTCTAAGTTGACTCTCTGACTTTACTCTGCACTAAATTTCATCACATGTTCACACACCATTTATATACTTCACATGTCTACAAACCTTGAACTTTCAGCTAATCACACCAAAAGAATACCAAAACAACTCACAATTCACAACTCCCATTCCAAACATTTTCAAGAACCTAATCCAAAGAACTCCTCATAATGACAATCCATCTGAGGCCTTTGAATTGTAACTAGATAATTAGAGAATGGTGTTAAGTTAACTATCATGAGTGGGCTGTCAGAAATTAGAATAACACCTGCTCAAGTACAGTACCCATGGACCCATGACCCTTGTAGCCTGGTACCGGATGAAACAGAACAGACAAGTTTATAGAGAGTCATTAAGTTCACCCACTGGTGATGGCCACTGTTGCCAACCATTTTATTATCTACTGATGTAACTGTATTGATTTTTATAGTCTGTTTCAGATATATCTTCAAGTAAAAGATCATCAAAATTACTTTCTACATTAGTCTAATTTCATTACTGTCTTCATCAATCTGTTCAACTGTTTCATCCTCCAAACTTGCTAGTCTGGTCACTATGAACTTGGAAAGAAAAGCTCACATGACTCACCTTTGAACTCTTATAACTTTCTAAGTCTAAAGATAGAAGTTATACTGTTAGACTCACATGGAATTCAATTTTTTAAAATAACAAAATCAACTGTCACTGTTATTGCTAAGCCTAAGCCCCTGAAAAAGCATCATATGTAACAATCCACCTGACGTACCACCGCCCCAATCCACCTGATGTGCCACCACCTTAATCCACCTGATGTGCAGATACTACGCCCAACATAGTAGAGGTGTGCTAGTGAAAATTTGGGAGGCTAAACTGTGCGCTAATTATACAAATAAATGTAGGGGGGGTCAAAATAACAAACTTCTTGTCATTTTTCTATGATTTTTTTATATAATTTCTATTTTCTTAAAATTAAAAGACCGCACCAGAGAATCACCAAGCAGTTGACTGAGTTGTTAGCCTAGAGACATTAGAGTCTAAGTGACTTAAGAAGACTGAACTAAGAGTGGATTGACTAAGCCAAGACACTCTAACTCTAAGTCTAAGACCAGTTAGGTCCTAACTTAGGACCCCCAATAAAAAAAGTATATTATATATAACAATATAACTACACGTATTAGTATTAGGACCTACGAATCCTTACTTAACTTACTAGCGGGAAGGTTTTTAGTTCAGTGTACATCAGTTCAGTAAATGAAATGGAAAAAGGGGGGGGGGGGGGAGGTATGGAAAAGATTGGCGATAGCGGCTCGGCAACCCAAATTATAATTTATTTTCGAATAAACTAAAACTAAAGACCAAAGTTAAAGACTAATCCATCAAACCACAGTTAACAGTCTCAAGACCTAATTACTATGAATGTGATTAGGCTTCTAATAATTAACCTAATTAATTTAAATTAGGCCTACCTCCTGTATATTAGACATCATTAGGATCTAGGATGTGTAGTCTCTACATAAAACAACTGTAGGCCTATCCTTTTTTGAACATAGGAACGTCACAATTTTAGTTTACGTGGTAGAATCAATCTAGGAAGTCGACACAGTCAACATATTTTTTTCCAACCCCCACTCCCTCCCTAATCTTTCCCCATCATCAGCTATAGTTACATCATCATGTAAGCCGACGTTCCGTATCTTATTCATACTGACGTTGCTCCTTTTATGATGTCAGCATTCAATAACTCCTTGCCAAAAGATATGAGTGTGTTTTCTTAAGATATAAATAGCAATGATTTTATCAGAGAAGATTATCATCGATGCAGTGATATAGTTGCTACCCCGTCAACAACTCTATGATTCCAAAAATGACATCTAAGTCTAAGTAGGGCCTACTTAGCGTGTTCTGTCTCAACCGACATGTGTAATTGCACGAAGATGACACTAGGTAGTAAAAAAAATTCCCAATGCGTGACTTACGACTTACATTTGGGACATTTGGAAAATTATGCTGGGACATTCAGTCTGATCATGGCTATAGGTTCCAGTTCAGTAGCAGGGGACCATCCACAAGAGATGTCACGTTATTTTGGTACTTTTTGTGGCATCCATCAGTTAATTTATTTTGTTATCATTGTCCTAAACCAGCGGTTCTCAACCTGTGGGTCGCGGGACCCTTTTCCAGGGGTCGCCTAAGACCATCTGAAAACACATATCCTTACAGCTATGAAGTAGCAACGAAAATAATTGTGCGGCTGGGGGTCGCCACGACACGAGAAACTGTATTAAAGGATCGCGGCACTAGGAAGGTTGAGAACCACTGTCCTAAACCTTTATTCTAGAATGCGCCAAAAAGGACACACGTTTTTCGAGTCTGTCTGGTGGATGGTTAGATCTATTTATTTTTAAATAGTATTTGCGCGTCATTTTTTTTTTTTTTTTTTTTTTAAGTTGTCATTGTTGCTTTTTCCCCTCTGCTTGCTTTATTTTTTGTGGACATTTTTTTAAAGAGCTGAATTTTGGACCGTGAGGACACATTGACATATAGAACTAACACACACGAGAAAAAACAAATTTTTTTTTTTTTTTTTTTTATTTTTTTTTTGCCGCCTTTTTTTTTTTTTTTTTTTTTTTAAGTTGTCATTGTTGCTTTTTCCCCTCTGCATGCTTTATTTTTTGTGGACATTTTTTTAAAGAGCTGAACTTTGGACCATGAGGACACATTGACACATAGACCTAACACACACGAGAAGAGACAAAAGTGTGCCCCTCTTCCTAATAATATAATATATATATTTTTTTTTAGACAGACATAACGGATTTCCTCCTAAAGTGCACTGTCCTGCTACATGTAAGGTACACCTCTGCGCTGGACATTTGCAGTTGGTGACGCTAGTAGAAGTAGCCTACACAGTAGCATGGTGAGACTGTCACGGATAAGCAATGTTGAGTGATTTAATTAGTGGAGAACTAGAGTTTGTGACGCCCGACGAGGGTCTTGATTTTGACGCTCCTTATTATAAAAAAACACACACACACAACACAATGTATACAGATTAAACGTAAAAATCTAAATGAAGTGGACCGAAAATGCCGCCCCAGTATAAGTGCCACCCAGGGCCGACCGCCGCTTCGCCCCCTTTTCCTGTTGCCGGAGGTATGAAAAGTTATACAGTTCAATGAAATTCCAATCCAATTTTAAACCTTAAATAAATCACCCGGATGTAAATATAAACAAGGGAAAAAGTCGAGGAATTTGCGAGGAAGATTTAACGAGTGTTACTTCTACTAGTACTACTATAACAACTGTATGGAAGTTAATAGCCCATGGTCATCAAGACCCTTTAATTATTTGGGCTAATGCAGAGAATTGCTGCCACTAGGAATACATTTAGTTTAGGGTTCAGGTTAGGTTTAGGGATACATTTAGGTTCATTGGGGATACATTTATTAAATTTTAATTAAATTTATTTATAAGTAGTTAGGGTTAGGTTAGGTTTATTGACAGTGAATTATGAAAGTTCACGGGTCGTGGCAACCAAGAAGGCGGCCATGTGATACGTCATGGCACCAATTGTCTGCATTTACCAAATATATATTATTTATTGACTACTCTGAGTTAAAAAAAAATTCTTTACAGTTTACGAAACACCAATTTCACATCCAGAAAAGGGTCACTCTCATGTCATGACTGTCATGTTTACAAGTGGTGGGGCTTCATTTATGCTAGTCTAGACTCTAGAGAGACTTAATGGAGTTGCAGCACTATTCAAAAGTGAAATCCCTTATCTCACACAAATTTTTTGTACACATAGGCTATAGGAGAATTTCTGTATTACCGGTATTGATAAATGAAGGCGTAGGCAAACATAGACTAACTTAGACAGTGAGTGACATTTTTTTTTTGGTAGTGAAATCAATAGTTGAATAATTCCACCAAATACCACCTTATAACTTGTACTTATTGATTAACTTATATTTATATGCAACAAAGTTAAAGCTTTTGGGTCGAAAATTAAAATAAAGACTAAGACAAATGTTGACTAAAATATCAGAACCTTCATCAACTGTCAAAGCAACTCAAGTTGTGAAAAGCTGTATTTGCTAGGTTTCTGACAATGCCTTTTTCTCAGTTAACCTACTAAATCAATTGGTGATAATTTTAAAAAATAAAAATCCTTAATTTTAGCTGCAACAACTATCTGGAAGTGGAAGCCTTATGTATTTGGCCATGTGAACGTTAATGTTTTGCACAGACAGGATGGAGTTATTCAATTCATTTTGATAGCTAAAAGAACATTGTAAATCAATACCTTTACTTGGTTACTATTGGTCTGTTTGATTGCAGTGTCTCTATTGCTAACTTTTGGGATCAAATACAATTGAATTGGCATTTAACTACATACAACCACCCTCTTTGCTGGTAGTGATGGATTTTTATGGAGTTTTTCAGCACTATCAAGGTGCACCTTACTGCCTTTTTAGCTTCCAGTTGTCCTCAAACATCTTCCCACTTGCAAAGTCTAATTTGCCTTTACAAACAAGTTACTTCTGTATTGTAAGAAAAAATATCACTCAGCACACAGATAACAGTTTTTTATGGATGATTGGCTGGCAGAAATTGTTTCAATGTCAACACCAAACTGTTAACAGTTCTCTCTCTCTTATATATTTTTTTTTTATTTTCCATAATAAGTTTATTAAAATATAAGATTTGAGATTTAGCAGACCTTAACTCTTATACTAATTCTAACTCATTTGAATTTTTTATTCTTGAATTTCAGATTTATTAAGTGTTTGAAAATTCATCTGTTCCAGTGATGCCATTATTGTTGTTGGGGTAAAATGTCTAATACAAATATTATATATGATTATATAGCTGGAGCCACAGGAGGTTAGCCAATCTATTCTCTTCCTACTTTTCTTTAAATCTGCATTTTCTTATTCACAATTTTTTTGTTACATCCATTAATTTTGTTTTCAGCATCACTTTTTCTTTAAATATTTCTGAATATTTCACTCATAAAAGCCAAAAGAGTTCCAATTTATTTTAGGATTCTATTTTTGTTTCAATATACTTTTTTTATTACATTATCTAATTTACTGAATCCTCTTAAAGTTACTTTTACAATTCTTATATTTGAAAGCAAAGTATTTTTTTAATTAATTGTCTGAAAAATTAGCCTAATCCTTTTAGTTTTTATTTAAAACAGTTTTAGTATAACCTAGTAATTAAGACATAAAATCTTTATTCCACAATCCCAGAATAAATAATTTGACAAAGAGTTGACCCCTGCTTGCAAATTCAAAAACTTCTAAATTCTAAGTATAGATAATTTTTCATTTAGCTTTGTTGTATGTATCATAAAATTAATTTCTTAATCGATCAGGTTGTGCAGGTATTGTGGTGGGTCATCCCTTGGATACAATCAAGGTATGTCAATTTTAAAAACACTTAAAGAATCGAATTACTTTTAAAACATATTTTACCATTGAAAAATGTCAAGTAAAGTTTCTGTGTATTACACTCATAATCATATCATACAATCTAAGGCGTCTACTGCTTAACCAGGATTCAAATGCAGGACTACTTTACTTTAAGTGTATGATGCTGAGACCATTTAACTTTCTTAAGTAATAAAAAATACTGTATAAATATTTTGCACTAGATAAGTCAAAGTTATTTGATTTAAGTGAACTTTATTTAAAATTTAAAGATTTTTTTTTTTAATTTGTAATTTTTTTTTTTTTTTTTTTTTTTTTTTTTTTTTTTTTTTTTTTTTATTTTATTTTTTTTTTTTTTATAAAAAAAAAAAATATATATTTTTTTTTTTTTTTTTTTTTTTTTTTTTTTTTTTTTTTTTTTTTATTTTTTTTTTTTTTTTTTTTTTTTTTTTTTTTTTTTTTTTTTTTTTTTTTTTTTTTTATAGATTTTGAAGTAAATTAATTGATTTTATAACAATCAAAGGATAATATACTTAATGTTATTTTAATCGATTATCTGGATTTATTTTGGTTTTTAACATAATGAATTAGATTTAAGTAAAATAATATTAAAAATGAATAAAATCTTAATTTAAACTTATTTAATAGGATTTTCACACTTTTTCCTAAACTGAAATTTCTTATTATATTCTTATTATTGTAATTGGCTTGCTTAAAATATGTTATCTATTTATTTATGAACTGAAAATACAATGTACAATGTAATCAAAAACATTTCAATTTATTTGGATCAATAAACGAATCTTAACGTATCTTTTAAAAATTATAAGACACATTAAATTAGTAACTAAAACAAATGTTTTATTTCTTATAATCAACGATAGTCATTTTAATATTATAGTCTCTATATAATCTATTTTAATATTATAATCTCTATATAATCTATATGAATAAGAATTTTAAGACTTTCAAATTATGAATACCAATGTCATAATATTGTCGTTTGTATGTCTTTTAATTCCACCAAAGCCTTCTGATGAAAAATATGGGGCAAAATTTTCAGTCCATTTCATTTGCTTTATATAGATTTTTATGTGTATTCTGTATGCATTGTATTTTATTTTTTTAATCAGGGGTGTCAAAATCATAAACTTTTGATGGTCCACTAACCAGTGGACATAGTTTATCCGTGAAAGTCTCAGCATGCTATTGTGTAGGTTACTAGCATGACCAATGACAACTGTCCAGTGCAGAGGCGTACCAAGTTTGTGTTAGAGTTAAGGTTAGGCGCTCAAAAATCCGTGAGCCGGTCAAATTTTTTTATAGTGGTGCACTTTTAGTTCTTGCCATGGGCATTTTATGTCAATATGTCCTCATGGTCCAAAGTTCAGTTCTTTTAAAATTTTCCACAAAAAAATTGACAAACAAAGATAATCTTATTTTTTTAAATGTTATGCTCTTTTTTTTCTTTATATTTTTTGTGCATTAAGCCTAGCGAACATCCACACTGTACAAATCCTTTTGGCACTGATTGGTAGACTTCGTAAGGAGTACTGTTGAGTTTGGAGAGTCTTGAAATTAGAGAAATTAATAAAACATTTTTTTTTATTATTTTGATTCAGCTGTTAATTATCTTTTATAAAATTTCAATTAGAAATGTTATCCTAAGAGTGGGTCATTTCCCCCCCCCCCCTTCCCAATTTTTTTTTGAAATTTTTAGCTTCATATACCAGGGGTGTGGTTCATTTTTTATTTCTTTTAATATTCAAATCTGATATAAGACTTATCTTGACATCTGTATCTATTATAAAATTTCAATTAGAAATGTTATCCTAAGAATGGGTCATTTCCCCCCCCCCCCTTCCCAATATTATTTTGAAATTTGTAGCTTCATATATCAGGGGTGTGGTTCATTGTTTATTTCTATTAAGATTCAAATCTGATATAAGACTTATCTGGACATCTGTATCTGAATCACATATAAAATAGTATGCTAATAAACATTTCAATAAATAATTAAATTTATAGTTGCTTATTATCATAACTTATATCTTTAATGACTTGTAGGTACAAATACAAACCCAGGAGTATGGAGGGAAGTACAAAAACCTTATGGATTGTATCAGAACTGTGCAGAATCAAACTTTGGTGAGATTACTATAGCCCTATCTTGTTTATGAAAAGATAAACTTATTTTTATCAGCATCGTGTTAATTAACATTTGGTTACTTACATTTGATACTGCCCAATATCCATCAACATTAGATACATATTAGATACAATTTTACTTCTTCTTATCAAGAATGGCCTATACTCTCTTTTCAATATACATTTTTAAAAACAATGAAATGAAAATCCCCCCCCCCCTCAAAAAAAAGTCATTGGCAAATTAATGATGGCTGAAAATTTATTTTAATTGCCTGTATTTCATTTGTATCATTCATCATTGCGTTTCTACCCAGATCTAAATAGTTAAGATTTTATGCACAAACTTAAAAGTTTGAACACTTAAATTTTTAACATATAAAATATTGTGATTTAAATTGATAAATTTAATGGGAGATAAAACAAGTTGCAACTATATCCTACAGCAGTTTGAATTTGAAGTAATGACAGAAACATATTTTTATGTAAAAAATATTTTTTAAAGTACATCAGGGGAAAGTACATTTTCTGTAACATGATCTTTATAAAGGTTCTTTTTTTAAGTTGCTAGGTTTTTAGTATCCTGTAAAATTTGGAAAACCTGATGAATGCATTTTCAGATTTAAAGAGACAATATATTTACACATATTATGTTAATATATATTTCCATATTTCATTACTTTTAAAACCACAACTGTCAACAGTCCAAGGGATACTTTCGGGGACTCAGTTGGCCACTGTTTTCATATGGATACCTCAATGCTGTTTTCTTTGGCTCCTATGGACTTCTAATGAAAAAGTTTCAGTACAATGATGATTTGAATCACCAGCCTAGGTATGCAATGGTCGGAACTATTGCAGCCTTGGCAACTATACCACAGTTGGCATTTTCCTGTCCAGTGGAGGTTATTAAAGTTTTGCTGCAGTCACAGATACCTCACACACATGATGGTAATAAACAATCTTCTATTTAAGTCATTGGTTTTTACCATACTAAAAAAAGTATATATATATAAATTACCATGTAAAAAATTCAGTTAAGTCACTTCTTTATTTATAAGGATATTTTTTGGGAAATATGAACTAATAAGTTTAAGATCATTTGTCTTAAAAGTGATATTTGAAAATATTAATTTAGTATATTAAAATACTTTGTGAAAACTATTTTTTCCCTAAATCTAATCTTTGCCTTACTTCAATGATTTTTATTTTATGACTTTTTTCCCATGTTATTTAATATAATGTGTAGGGTAAAAATAAATTTCTTGTTTAAATTTGTTTTAAAAATTAAAACATATGCAAGTTACAAAGAGAAATAAAAATGTGAAAATAAATATAGAACAATAATTAATTGAGAAATACTCTTAAATAGATGACTCATGGTTTCCTGGTTAGGAATGTTTTATTATGTCTTTTATAAAGGTAAAAATGACCTTTGGTTTCTTTCCCATGTTTTTTAAGCTTTGTTGCAAACCCATCTCTAATAAACTATGCTAGTGGTGGGATACCTTTTTATGACCACCAATGTGAGAAGAATTATTTTATGTTACCATGTAAATAATAAGCACATGAAACCTTTAGGTCATACTCTACTCCAATAAACCAAGAAGCATTTTTTTAATATTGAGAATAAATAAAATATAATCATTATTGCATTAAAAATTCATTTTGACTTTCAGTTCCCAAAGTCCAGCTAACAAAGTACTTTAATGGCCCTTTAGAAGCAGCAGGTAGCATAGTGAAAAAATCTGGGATTCAAGGACTATATCGAGGCTTGTTTACTCAGTTTGTACGGGACACACCTGCAGCTGCCATGTACATGACAGTGTATACATTTTTCCAGTATGAGAGCCTTCACCGTATTCCCACAGTCCCAAGCCAGCTGGTCAACTTTGTTGGAGGGGGCTTGGCGGGAGTGATGAGTTGGCTGATCATTATGCCGTTTGATGTTGTGAAAAGTAAGCTGCAAGCTGATGCCCATGGCCTTGTTTATAAAGGATTCTGGGACTGTGCCAGAAAGGTTTATGTCAGTGATGGTTTGCATGCCTTTTTCCTTGGCCTTGTTCCAATGGCTGTCAGGGCATTTCCTGTTAATGCTGTCACTTTAATGGTTTATTCTGAAAGCTTAGTGTATTTGAAAAAAACTGAACGGATTGAAGTTTGAACAAGTGATTACCATTAGATGTTAACGAAAATTTAGCAGTGAAAATAATTTAAAAAGGTTATCTTATTTATGTCTGTTATAAAACTGGTTTTTTTTTAAATTTGGCTTGTTAGAATAACAATATGTAACAAAGGACTGAAAGCCACTACACAAAGAAAAACTATATTAAACCACAAACTGTGGTTGGCCGAAAAAATCTGCCGATATTTTTGTTAAAATTGGTTGATAAAAAATATGGTCAGATAGCAACTTCCAATCCAGTATTTAAACGGAATTATAGCCACTAGCCTAATAATTCAATCATCTTCCTAGTCAAGCTGTTTGTTGAGAACTTAAAAATAAGTAGTTTTTAATGGAAGATTTATATCGCTGTTTTTTTAAAGCTAAAATGGTTGAAGCCATGGCTGGGTCTTTAGTACGAGAACTAATAGAAATATTTCTGAAGGTTTTTTAGGAGAGGATTTAAGTGATACTGATGATGATTTTAACATTCCCCATGACAATCTCAGTTTGGATTCTTCCTCTAATGAATCTGATACTAATCCTGGTGATACTGAAGTAGGCCTACTATTAGACTTTGAGATAGGCCCAGAGGTTGGGCAAGGACTGACTGAATTTTAGTAGCAGAATCTACAGAGAAGAGACCAGAACTAATAAATTTTATAGTTAGGACAACCCAAATCAGTTCCACAGTTCCTTTTTAAATGTTTACTTGTCAATAATAACTTTTTTGCCTGAGATTTTGTATGTTGTACTTGGTTTTAAAATTACTAAAATTGCTTTCAGAGGCTTAATTGTAATCAAAACCTTAGCAAACTATACATTTTCTGAAAGATAAATGCATTGGCTACCAGATTTATATTAGTATTTAATGGAAACTATAAAAATTAATGATGTTATGAACACTTGAAAGCAAGACATTGTGTTGATTTTTTTTCTTTAGCACTCCAAGGTCAAGGACACTGAACAAACATTTTTTTTACAGGTTGGACAATATAACTTTATCCCTATCCATTTACCTTTCTAAAAATATATACTTATTGGGGTCAATATTGTATTGTATCAATATTTCTATGCTATGTCATTTAATGCTATTTCCAAATGCACTCAAAAAGCTCTAAAAAGCTCCCACACTACAGAATGATCTATGCCACAGTTCGTGGGTTAATATTAACAATAATCAATTTAATTATACTATTACATTGAGGTAAGAATAAAAAATCACATATACAGAAAAAAAAACTGTATTGACTGACTTACAGCACAGCAAGTGAACAAGTATAGTACTAAAAAGGTACAAATATCAAATACACCCACAGTGAAAAATCATATTAGTCTTGTAGGGCTCCTGTAAGTCTGCTGGCCACCGCCAACCTTAATATTAATAGGGAGGGAGTCAGAACTCTCCAGAACAGAAAGTCTAGTAATTCAATTGCCAGAGAGTATTTCTCCCTCTTTATAGTATAATATAGATCCTTCTGGAAATGTAAACAAACTTTCCCAATCAAGGGCAGTAAAATCAGTAAAGGAAAAGTATTTTTAAAATCGGGGGTGGGGAAGGTAGAGTGATTGTTAAGTGTGCATGCCATGATGGCTCATGGTGAACAAAAACTAGGTTAACACCCAAGCTATAACAATATCTGAATTATTTAAATAAAATAGCCCCATTGCAGTCGTATATAGAAAAGCCAAATTAATTAGTCAAGAACATAGTCATCAAGATCTCCTCTTAAATAAGGAAAACTGCCCATTCAATTCTATTAGTAACATGTAGAAAGTTTACTTAAAATTTTTGCTTTACCTTTTCATTAACACAAAATTTTGAGAAATACTGTGATAATTCCTTTAATTTTAGCCAGTCATTTTTGTTTAATATGTCTAACTTTGTACTTTTATGTAAAATAATTTTTTCCGTTCAGCTTAGGTTTTTTCTATTTCTTAATGCTCATATTGTGTCATTCCTTCATTATGTACATCATGGTGTGGCTTCAATGGATCAAATCTTAGCCATTTGATTTTGTCTTACATTTACTCACAGCAAATGTGATATATTTTCTTTCCTTGATCATCTTCTACTTAACTTAAAAGGCCAAAACACTTCAGAATATGAAAGTTAAAATAAGAAATAATTTTCAGTAATAATTTTTATCTTCATATTTTATAGTTTATTTATCTGTGATAATAAAAAAAATGTACAATAACTTATTTTTTTGTCATTTTAAAATAAATAATTCCACAAGTCCTAGTCCTTCTAAGTATTTGGCATTGGGTTTCACAAATATATTCACTATCATTCATTAAATAGCAATAGTCTTTACTGGAACCATACACTTATTATATAATCAGAAGGGGTGAGAGGGTGATTTACTATTTTGCTATATCGTGTTTTTATTATGAAATTAGCCTAGATTAATAAAAACTACAATGTATTTTTGCTTACAGCAATTCTAGCACATTAAAAAAAAAAATTCTAGATTTTTGCTGGAAATTCGCTTATATTATATAGTCTTTAATGGTATTTTATTATTTCTAGTCTTTATACAGCTTTAAGCAGGTCTATTTATAATAAACATTTTGTTTACAGTTAAGTTGCTTAATATAAAAAAATGCTCAAACCAACATTTTTGTAATACCAATGTTTTATTGTGATGGTGGGATGATTGCTAGAACTGTTATATAATATTAGGAGGTGGTCAATGAAAATATTATATAACATATTAAGTGGGTCCAAAATGTCTAAATCTAAAATTAGTGTTATAGCTTTATCCACATATCTGCCATCAAAAACTGTAATTCTTAACGAATGTGACATAATTATTTGTATATATTATTTTTACATTTTTCAAAATCCTTTGTGAACAATTAATATTTATGATACAAATCAAAAATGTATTTGAATTGAATCCCTCTGCAATATTTTCCCCTTCTGTATGAAAATTATTTATGCTGTAAACTTTGTAATCCATGACTAAATACTACTTACTATACAATTCATTTAAAGCAATTTTCTCTTGTATTACTTTCATAATAACATGTATCTGTAAATACAAACATATACCTTAAATTTATGTATACAAAATAAATAAATAAAAATACATGATTTCAAAGTAATACATCATACAATATTTACTTACCACGGCAAGCCATTAACTATTTAAATGCATGGGGTTTCAGTATTTGTGAATGTGATATAATAAAATGTGTTTATTGCTGTAGTAGTATTTTATAGTAATTCTTACAAGAAAATGCAGTTTAATTTTTTGGTGGGGAAAATCTTATATTGTTTTCCAATTTATGTTGTGCAAAATTCAACCAGAGATATCAAAATGTATTTTAGTGTCCCAGAAGTTTACATCTGCAATAATAGTATTTCACTGCTTTGTTATAAACAAATTATGTTTATGTAGAACTACAAAACATTTGTTACCGAAAAAATGTGTATGTATTTAAAAAAAAAGTTTAAAGAAACAAATTTCCTTAATTCCAAATAACTCATTGCACTGACAATTTAACAATTATTTTTCTAGTTAACCCAAATTATATTTATAATCTGCATAGTAGTAACAGTAATAAATCATGCACTGACAAAAAGTTGACATGAAGTGCATTTTTAGTAAATGTAAGTGTAGTTTTTGTTACAGATGCAATCATATTTTGAACTAGTTGGTAATGTAATATTCTTTAAATATGTATGTCATATCCTCATGGTGGCATAGGAAGGGGGGGGGTCTGCTTTGGGTGTCACTTTTAGGGGGGGGGGGGGGGGGGGGGGGGGGGTCTGCTTTGGGTGTCACTTTTTTCCTCTATATAGAGGGGTGTCATTTTCTGCCAACTGCAGGTTCTTTTTTTTAGTTGGAGGGACAAAAATCTTGGACCGCCTCGGCCATAACTAACACTAGCTATGATTCCTGTATAATCCTATTTATACATTTAATAATACAATCATTTGATAGAGATCATTGTGTAAACATTGATAGACTATTTCACTACAATTTCTTTAGTGTAAACAAGTGAAAATTTTTTCATCCAGAATCTGCTTGTTAGTTTAGCAGTTTTACCTGCAAAATAAAAGTACCATTGTTCTTGGAAATGAATATACTTTACAGATAAGCAGTTTTCTACAATTTGTTTTTGAAACTAAAAATTAAGATTTTAGGGGTTTAACCTGCCCTTTTAAAAAAAATGTAATAATGTAACAATTCTGTTTGAATTTGTTGCAAATGTCAAGTATTCATTTATCAATTAAAGTATTTTGGTAACTTAAATTGTTACAAGTTTCAATATTCCTAATAAATACCCATTTTTAAATTATTTTTTTAAATTCTAATTTTTTTTATATAAACAGAGACAAAAAAACTTGATCAAACTCAATTATCTAGCACTTGAATCAAACTATTTTTTTTTAAATTGTAAATTAATTGTTATAGTTTGTTGCATCCCAGAATTTCTCTTTGGTCATTAAAAATTTAACAGTTTTAGGTGGTATGAAATTTACAAAAATAGTCAAATGAAAAAGTGTGATCTTTATCAGTCTGGTGTGTTTTAAAATCATGCAATTATGGGTTGAATTGATTTAACAATATTCTATACAGTTCTATTTTGTTATGTTATCAAACAATACTGCTTACAAATATGGCAATATTATTCTTTACAAATAAACAAAATGTATGATTTTCTATTTTTCCATAAAATAATTTCTTTATCAATTTCTGTAAAAAAATTGAGGATTTCACTTTGACCTAGGAAATTAATGCATTTTGGGAAAAGTCTTACCAAGAAATGTTATTCATTTCCTTGTCTCCTTTCTAATCATTATAATTTACCCCATTTATATTACTTAAATGCAAAAGCAAATTTTGACCTTAAAATGTATATTATTTAAAATTGTGCTATATTTATCTATTGAATTTATTCCTAATAAAATTTGACATTTGTACTCATTCAATTCCTTGTGATTTGTCTTTTAGTGACTCTAGTATATTTGTAAGTATTGCTGTGCTCTGCAAACTTTAAATGATATAAAGTACAAACGAATTTAAACAAGGGTCAACTTTACAGTTTAAATGGTAAAAAATGGTAGTTGAACTTCATGTCCTGAAATTTGTTTGAAAGAAATTTCGTTGACGGAAAATTGATCAAAGGAAATTTGATCGAATTTTTTTTTTCAGTTCACACGTTAAAATTTTGCATCAAGTCTCTTTTTGAGCGCATTATTTTATTTTTCTATATAGTATAGTACTTTCAAAAAGAAATTTGACAAAAATCTTAACGTGCGAACTGAAAAACAGATTCGACCAAATTTCCTTTCGATCAAATTTCCATCTATCAATTTTCTGTATACGAAATTTCTTTCAAACAAATTTCCGGTAACCGTTGAACTTGAATAAATCAGATGATTTAAGACATAATCATTATGGTATGTAGCAGTTACTTTTCATGGTTTGTTCAATTTGGGGTGGGGGAGGGAATAGATTTATGAATTCTGTGTAATTGCTGAGATCAATTTCAAATTAATTTATCTTTGCCCAACAATTGTGTATTTTATATATTGCCCAGCAACACATTTTATATAACAATTAAGGATTATCCATTGTGATTTTTTAAAAATACTGGAAGCTATTTCATGTCAACAGTGAGATGTATTTTGTATGTATATATTTAACTTGCTTACATATAAAGGAACACATAGTTTTTTGGGGGGACAGATTTTAATACAGGTACAATGAGTTACAAAACACATTCAAAAACAAAAAATATATATATAAAAACAATGTATTTAAAATATTGTGAATTTTTATTAACATTTAAATGTAGCTCAACAGCACTAAGTTTCTTCATGATATAATGATAAATGAAAACGTTAATAACTGTAGAGTTGACCATTAAAACGCACTTTAAACTATTTCTAGTACATAGAATAGCATAACAACAATGGAGTAGTCACCAATTACTGTTGGAATAAAAATCAAGAGGTGTTATTCAGCCTTAAGTGGCTGTTATGTCATGTCAAAAGTTACATCTGTGGCCAATGTTCTTTTCTTGCATCGATGATGCTCCTGTAAGACATGTAGTGGATATAGTTTCTGATCCCCTTCCCTAGTTATAATGCTGTTAAACTCCTGCAGGAGAGCCACACCTGACTATGCATTGTCATTAACCACTTCAATGTTTTAACAATCTCCCTATGCTATGGCTTGTTTGTAATCATCTTTGAGATTCCATGTCTAGGGATGAGTTTCTAGAAAGCATGTTACATCTTCAAACAAGTGAAGAAATTCATTTTCTTTTTGTACCAAATTGTTCTATTTTCATTTAAGTATAATTCTTTGAATTAAACTGAATCCAGTCTGGAGGTTCAACTATCCCTTCATTTTCATAAATAGACTTCAACTAGTTGCCCAATTAGACTCCAGCGACAGAGATTCGTCAAATAAGCCAACTTCACAAGCTCTTTACTGAGTAATCAAATGGGGACATTCGAATTTCTTGGTGAAAACTTTGTAGAGGGCAGCATTTACCGTTTCATATTCACATAGCTTTTTTTAGGAACTTTAGATCATCATTAGAAATAGAATGCATTGAGGTGAAGTGAACCATGCCTTGATGTAAACCCTAATTAGAAGATTCTAGTTTCCCCTACCAATAAAATATCTAACTAGAGAAATTCCTTGTAATCATCTATGGGTTGCTAAACTTCAATTTGTCCAATTACAAATTCCATGAAACTGTTCATGTCATCTTTTAAACTGGCCATAACTCTTTCGTTAGTTGCACCACTTTCATAACAAGATTGATGAACTTTGCTCCATGAATGCTTGAATTGCTTAAAGATGTGAACATTAGGACCAAAGGTTGCAGTTTCCATACTCTCACTGAGGACTCCTGCCAGAATTTTTTCTAAAATATGGTGGCGGCGTCATGCCAAGTTAAGAAGATCCTTTTCCAATTTTTGTTCTTAAAGTATACAGGCTCCACTTATACATCCTGCAGCATTACCGATACTTGAGGTAGTATTAAACATCTTGCCTTTACTTCACGTAGATCCACCAATATTATAATAAATGTGCAACATCAGATGATTGTGACTCTCCAGTAATGGATTACAGCTTGGGAACATCAAGATGATGATTTATTCCTACACCTCAAACAACGACTGGGTAGCGCACTAACCAGTGGTATCAAAGATACTTGAAATTCTTTTTTCACATGTGCCCATAAACGCACCATACTTCCTTACGGACCATTTAATAATTTTCTTTCCCATTACGGTATTTGGTCTAGCTAATATTGGCAAATATTAACTTATTTATGTGACCCTGAAATATGATTCAGTTTAACTGAAGATTTGCAAAAATTATTTTCTTGTGTAGTGGAATAAACTAAGGGGGTCAGACAAAATCTTTTTTAAAATATATATATAAATAAATAAATAAATAAATATATATAAATATATATATATATATTTATATATATATATATATATATATATATATATTTATATATATATAATTTAATAATTTTCTTTCACATTACGGTATTTGGTCTAGATAATATTGGCAAATATTAACTTATTTATGTGACCCTGAAATATGATTCAGTTTAACTGAAGATTTGCAAAAATTATTTTCTTGTGTAGTGGAATAAAATAAGGGGGTCAGACAAAATCTTTTTTAAAATATATATATAAATAAATAAATAAATAAATATATATAAATATATATATATATATTTATATATATATATATATATATATATATTTATTTATATATATATATATATTAATTAAAGTTATGATATGTTCACTATAAACATTAATAATAAGTATGATAAACATAAAATATACTCTTGGATAATGTGAAATATTAAATATACATGTAGCAATCTTTGAACTTGGACAAAGAAAAATTTAAAAATTATTACGTATTCTCAAACACAAAACATTCCCTGGTACAATGACATGTTGTTTTTTTTAATGTAGCAATGACACAGAGGTAAAGTTAGACATTAATTTTTTTTGTTTTTAAATCACTCTTTCAAAAAAAGTCACTAAAATATAAAGCTTCCATCATGAAAATCATTTGTGCGTTGATTTTTATTTTTTATATATGGGCTGTAAAACATTAACTCAATTTGTTTAAATGATTAAATGGTTAAGCAACATATTTTAAAGTCTCTTTTTATTATTTTGTATTTGTCTGGCATTTTGTTGACTCAGTTCAGCAGAGACTGTTACTCAGTGCAATGATCTCTGCTGCCCATTCGCGGTGGATGTGCCCACCACAAGCACTTAATCAAAGAGTCCAGCCACAACAACAGCAATGTTTTCAGCTTGTTTGGATGGTTTGTAGTCGAGTTTCCACATAAAACTGGTGGTCACCACTAGAACAAAGACAGAAAGTTTTGAAGTGAGTACACAACCATAGCAAAAAGCAGTGGGACAAATAAATCAATCAGAGATGGCCTGGACTACAAATGGTAGGGATAAATAGCGAGAAAGTGGAGCTTCCAATATTTGTTGAGAATTGCATACCATCTTTAAGAGAGTTTCATTATATATTTTAACTATTTCATGTGTCATATATCATAATGTCTTGTATGATATATCCTGTCTTGTATGATATTTTCTAATGCCATTTATGACAAAATATAATGTCATGTATCACGCATCTTATATATCATGTAAGATTACATGCAGTTATTTAAAACTCACATATTTCTCCTTCATGCAGAAACTCCTCAAAACTGGAGCACACCTCAGTGCAGGGTTCCCATGGCTGCAGCTTGACCCGACTCTTGCCCTTCACTTGCATGAACAACAGCAGATCCCAGGTCATGTCCACCTGTCAGATGTCATTGTGAGATGAGTCTGCCGAGCCGATTACTTCTAATCTATTCACATGATATCATCATTGACCACGATCATATGGCCAAGGGTCAAATAGCAATTTAAATGAATAACCAGCAGCTCAATTTGACCGATCAATTTTTATTTTATTCTTTACAGACAAATGAAATATCCATTGAATAACTTTGATAAACAATTTTTTTTTAAAAGTGCAGAGTTGCTGACATGTGCTAACCCGCTGCATAGAATTGTGTTGAGGACTTACAGGCTTGTAGAGTCTACTGCTGTAGTTGGCTGAGATGGACACCCAGCTGGTGGGGAGTAGAGACACGGAGGAGGGGAGGAAGTAGGGGCGCTGGTACAGTTTACGGAAAGCTTTAGCAGCCTCGAAGTTGCAATTTTTCCTGACAAAAAAAACAAACAAACAATGAATTAAATAATTATTGAAATTTGAAAGAAATATGACATCCAATCAGTGGCGTAGCGAGGGTGTTTGGCGCCCGGGGACAAGATTCGCGCCCGGGGACAAGATCCATTTTTAGCGCCCCTTTTTCTTTTGTTCAACTTTCAAACCCATTATTTTCATCAATAAAATATTATCAAAGCACATTTTGACGCCCCTAACTAGCTGGCGCCCGGGGACATCTGTCCCTCCTGCCCCCACCACGCTACGCCTCTGCATCCAATTGTTATTTCCAGGTTTCACTGTGCTGAAAAGGACTATAAATATTTAATTTATATTTACTGTTTTCGGTGGAAAAAAAGTGTCACGTTGGGGGGGGGGGGGGGGTGGTTTCAAGTTCCCCCCAGGCGGTACAATTTCTCGTTTCGCCCCTGAATCTTTCTTTCTTTTTTTTTTTTTAATTTTGACTTCAAGGTAATTTTTTTTTTTTAAATGTTTAGATTTAAGTTGTTTTATTTACCATGGTCACTTTTTAAATATCATGACCATTTGAAACAATTAGAATATTCAGTATTTTATTACATTTGTATCCCCTACAGACACAATTCAAGATGTAAAAAAAAATTTCACCCAAATCATTTCGTTTACACAGATTTCAGAGTCTTTCCCTACAAGACAACGTTTTTTGTGTTTAGAAGTGGTGAAGGGTGGATTTCGAAATCATTTTACTGACCATTTTAATGGAGGATCTGGGCCCTAAAGTGACATGTGAGAGATATTCAAATTAATTTGCACATACAGGTGATACCGTCCTACTAGGGCAATGTTTCCCCAACTAGAATGAAGAAAAGAGAGAGAGACGCCCAGGCTTTAAATGATTTATAATATGTTTCTTGTGGTGTCTGTGTGTTTGTTTGTGTGTGTGTGTTGTCCTGGGGGTAGTCCTCCCCCCCCCCCCCCAACGTTAGGACCGAAGTCGTACGTTACACAGGGTGATGAATGGTAAACTACAGTAAAGTAGATCTGCAGTTCTTATAGTGTTTATAAGAGCTTGGTTTTAATCTAAGGATATTTAAAGATGTGTTCGATGCGTGACTTAAAACTAAACCAGCCAAACTGACCAAATCTTCATCGAAATTATTGACCCGTGTTCAGTTTTGAAATCTGCCAAGGTCAAGGGGTTAAGGACCTCACCAGTGAGCGTAAAACTTGTCCAGTTTGTTGACCCTGGCTAAGCTGAGGACCTTCATGTGATCACCGTTCTTGACACTGCTGGAGAACCCGCAGCTGTCGTGCTGGTTTAGTGCCGTGTTTCCTCTGTAAGTCTGTGGGAAATGACAGGAAAATGACGTCATTTTATTACCCGTACAACCTTCTGGGATATAACAATGCAACCTTTGGAAGGCATGTCTGGCCTGGGATATAACAATGCAACCTTTGGAAGGCGTGTTTGGCCTGGGATATAACAATGCAACCGTTGGAAGGCATGTTTGGCCTGGGATATAATAATGCAACCGTTGGAAGGCATGTTTGGCCTGGGATATAACAATGCAACCTTTGGAAGGCATTTTTTTTGCAAAATTTTTAGCCCCACCCCCATTGCCTGAGATTACATTTTGAAAAGGATGTCAATGAACAACTTTTTAAAAATATTTCTTTTAATAAATCTTCGCGAAGAATGAAGAAAAATAGAAAATGGGCCTATGTGGGATCGTCATAATAGGTTAATGGGATGATCATATTAGGTTTATGGGACAAACTGTTCTTTGTTTTGATATGAAAAAAAATGTTTTAATTAAATTGGTAAAACTGACCTCTGCAAGTTTGAGGATGGTCATGTTTTTGGCCAAAGGCCAGTCCTTCAACCCGTCTGTAACAATGACCGGAACATCCCTTTTGATAAATTCATCCATCAGCTGTCGGCCATTCACCTGAGATACTTTGGACACTCTGTCTACAGCCTCGCATATCTAAAATGCAGAAACAACGTATTCCACATATTGTTTGTAGGTACAAAGTGAGAGTCTACACTGCCGTGTTCAAATACCTTCGTATTATTTCGTCTCATTCATACTTTATAAAAAGTTTTGATCAGAAAATCCGACATAAATACAATAACGAACGATTTATATTTCTCAAAATAACTAAACTATGCCTTAGCCAAACCGGAAGTTAGCCTCACTAAACATAGCACATTTTTGTACCAAGGTCGTACCAATTAATGTGAATTACATAGATGAAATGAACCCATAAAAATGTGACATATGGCCTAACTATCCTCTCACCTCGCAATCCGACAACTGCAGGCCGGTGACGACGTAAAGGGGGTTGTTCACCCAACATGGCGAGTGATAGAGTTGGGTCCAGTCCCACAGTGGCAGGATCTGAAATGATATGACCATTCTCTTATCAGTAGCATGACTCTTCTGTGGCAACTTTTCCCCATGATATCGCAGCTGTTGGTTTCAGTTAATATTTGACCCTCAGCCTACTCTGCTATCATCGAGTGACCAAGTCCTCGTCTATTGACCCTCAGCCTACTCTGCTAGCATCGAGTGAGCAAGTCCTCGTCCATTGACCCTCAGCATACTCTGCTATCATCGAGTGACCAAGTCATCGTCCATTGACCCTCAGCCTACTCTGCTAGCATCGAGCGACCAAGTCCTCGTCCATTGATTCTCATCCTACTCTGCTAGCTATCATCGAGTGACCAAGAACTCGTCCATTGACCCTCAGCCTACTCTGCTAGCATCGAGTGACCAAGTCCTCGTCCATTGACCCTCAGCATACTCTGCTAGCTTTCATCGAATGACCAAGTGCTCGTCCATTGACCCTCAGCATACTCTGCTAGAATCGAGTGACCAAGCCCTCGTCCATTGACCCTCAGCCTACTCTGCTATCATTGAATTACCAAGTCCTCGTCCATTGACCCGCAGCATACTCTGCTAGCATCGAGTGACCAAGTCTTCGTCCATTGACCCTCAGCATACTCTGCTAGCTATCATCGAATGACCAAGTCCTCGTCCATTGACCCTCAGCCTACTCTGCTAGCATCGAGTGACCAAGTCCTCGTCCATTGACCCTCAGCCTACTCTGCTATCATTCAATTACCAAGTCCTCGTCCATTGACCCTCAGCATACTCTGCTAGCATCGAGTGACCAAGTCCTCGTCCATTGACCTTCAGCATACTCTGCTAGCATCGAGTGACCAAGTCCTCGTCCATTGACCCTCAGCATACTCTGCTAGCATCGAGTGACCAAGTCCTCGTCCATTGACCCTCAGCATACTCTGCTAGCATCGAGTGACTAAGTCCTCACTCTGCTAGCTATCATCGAGTGACCAAGTCCTCGTCCATTGACCATTAGCCTACTCTGCTAGCTATCATCGAGTGACCAAGTCCTCGTCCATTGACCCTCAGCCTACTCTGCTAGCTATCATCGAGTGACCAAGTCCTCGTCCATTGACCCTCAGCCTACTCTGCTAGCTATCATCGAGTGACCAAGTCCTCGTCCATTGACCCTCAGCCTACTCTGCTAGCTATCATCGAGTGACCAAGTCCTCGTCCATTGACCCTCAGCCTACTCTGCTAGCTATCATCGAGTGACCAAGTCCTCGTCCATTGAATGCTCTTTTGAGTCGGGATAAAAATATCGTTCTTTAGGGATACTCCCTGCTTAACAATTTTCTAAACAAAATATTCAGTAGGTCAAATTATTCAAATTTGTAGAGGAAATTAGAGAAACAAAGTATGGGAAATACCGAAGAAAAAAGAAGGACGCCACAAAATAACGAACGTGTCGGCAAGAAGCCTTCTTCAGCAAACAAGCAACAGTAAAGACCATATAAAATTAAAAAACAAAACAACTTAGCTGCAATGTAGTATCCGAGAGGACAACAAGAGCTTTCCTTTTACTTAACCTGAGTGCCATTCCCCCACCCTTCCCCCACCCTTCCCCCCCTTTTGTACCCCGTTACGAATGTATAGACTCGCCCATTAAGAATATAATAGTTTGAAGAAAAAAAAAAGGCATCCATATGGAAAACTAGTTTTGAAACAATTTTGAAAAAAAAATTGTTATAATCTTGAAGAATCATGTGTCTCAAAGGGCCCCTCTTGACCACCCACCCTAATCTGCCACTGATCCCACTTTATTGAAGGGAGTAATTATTACATTAGAGCAGAGTTAGAGGTGACGACGTGGGCTCTCGCGCATGTTGACATCTAGTGCCACGAGGTATATTTCTGGTAAAGAAATATTTGGGTACCTAACATGATGATCCCCCTATGTCCCACCTAAAACCCCCTCACGGGGCCAACACTCCCCATCCCCGAGGTGATAAGCTCGTCAATAATTTCAGCCAAACCTCTGCTGTGTCCGGGGAGTTCACCCAAACCTCTGCTGTGTCCGGGGAGTTCACCCAAACCTCTGCTGTGTCCGGTGAGTTCACCCAAACCTCTGCTGTGTCCGGGGTGCTCACCCAAACCTCTGCTGTGTCCGGGGAACTCACCCAAACCTCTGCTGTGTCCGGGGAGCTCACCCAAACCTCTGCTGTGTCCGGGGAGTTCACCCAAACCTCTGCTGTGTCCGGGGAGTTCACCCAAACCTCTGCTGTGTCCGGGGAGTTCACCCAAACCTCTGCTGTGTCCGGGGGATGCTATTTTCATCACGACATGTGGGGTCGGGCTTCAGGGTGGCTTCGGTAGGAGTTGGGGTGGCACGACTGTGAGATAGTGGCGTAAGAAGGGGGCGGTGGTGGTGTTCCGCCCCTGGCAAAACCTTCTTTTTTTTTTCCTTCTATACGGATTTGCGGCATTTTCGGCCAACTTCAGATTTTAAAGCCATTTAAGAACTCAGTGTGCCACTCGTGCCACTCACTGAAAGCAGTGAACCATGAAATCACTTTCTAAAAAATTTTTGAAACCTGAAACTTCATTTAGAAATTTTTCAATCCCTGAAAGTTAACGAAACTCATGCAATGTAGAAACAATTTCTTGTGCAATGATTACAAAGGAAAGCGAGAGGCTTGCAGACAAAAGCGAGAGGTCGCAGTACCTGCTCTATTTATAACGAACCTGCTGATGCCGAATAGGCTTTCGCGCTTTCTTACACGTTGTTTTTTGTTGTTGTTTTTTGTTGTTGTTTTTTTTTAACCCATAATCCGTATTTGAATGAACTCAACTGGTGAATCCGGAGCGAGAGAAAATTAAAAACTCGTGAATCCGGAGCTGAAAAATATTCAGCCTCTTGAATTCGAAATTCCGGTATGATCCGGAAAAGTGGCACTCCTCAACTCACCCTGGGTGGATTATATTATTATTATCTAGATACAGCCTATCCCCATGTTCCCTAGTTTCAGTCAGTTTTAGAGACATTGACCTGCAATCCATTATGGCCACAACATTTATATTGTTTAGCACGGTAACAATTGAGAAAATCACCGTGAAATGTCACGGGCAAAGTTGGGCTTGGGAAATAACTATACGTCTACGGTATAAATAATTGTTTTATCTGTGAACTTGCCATCCCCTTTATTAGAAATATCTTTCATTGATCCGAGTTGTATAACAATGACAATTCAGAAAATATATATATATTATATCTTTTTTTTTTAAACGGGTGTTCTCAAACTTCTTGATCCAAAAAAATCGTCCTAGAATTTAAGCATGAGATGTGTTCTCATTAATTACCTCAAAATGATCTAAAGGTTGCGTTTTCTCTGAACGCAATAAAAAAAAAAGTTCAGACTTCAGAGATTATTTTTTTCCCTTCGATTCTACATGTGTTTAAAGTTTCAATGGTCAAACCAGACCATACTTCAATGATTTCAAAGGATTTAAATCCATTAATTGCTCATACAGCAGCCCTCTTCTGTTTTAATAAATTATCTAACAGGAAGGGATTACAAGTCACATGAGTTTGACATGACCACCATTGATCTCCCTCCTTATCATGTTGTTTCGCTCCCCCCTGGCTGTCCACCTGGGTTAACTCCCTTCCGACTGCCATCTAGCACGTTTTTTTTTTTAAAGGGGGTTTACTTAAGCCCAAGTGGTCAGGTGAAGTCGGGTCTAAACGCTTATCTAAAGGACTAGCCCACAGAGCAAGCAACACAATTGTGAATGCGACGATTCATGTCAAATCTCAACAGCCAACTGTAACGCAGACAAAGATGTCCTTGCATAACGGGGTTTGCACTAAACCAAACATATCATCTTAAAACATAACCATAGCTAACGCAAACGGCAGCTAAAAAATTTAACCAGCCAATAGGACGTTATTATGTATTTCGTGTGCATGCGTGGAAAAAAAATGTTTCAATATGTATCTGAAAGAGAGAACATTGACGATAAAATATATAACCAAACATTGTAACAAGCCAGATCTACAATCAATCGTGAAATTGGTCTACTCTCTACTCTCGTCTTTCCCAGGCAACAAGCAAGACGCATAACTGTGTTCTCTTTAATAATCTCCCTTGGCATAATCGTGCAAAAACAACAACATAACACTAGGGGATAGCGAAGAGAGCAGGCACATCAATGAAATTCCACTTTATTACCTTACACAAAAGTATAAACGGTCGAACATGTAACTGTTGATGTAATTACCACCACCACCACCACCACCACCCCCCCCCCCAAGCATCTTTCCAAAGCTGCGTATGTTGATGCATGAACTTGTACCCTGACATGGCACAATTTTGTGTCACGGAGTCAAGTTTCATTGGCCAACGTCTTGTATAAAATTAGCTGCTATTATTGGGAGATCGATTTGTTTATTGCGGTGCTTGGTTTCCATGGGCTCAGGCCCGCACCTGGGAAAGGGGGGGGGGGTGCAACGATGGCACTTTTCAAGGGTTCGAATTATTAAAATATGAGCACATGTTTGAAACACAAAAAGGGCCCGAACTCTGTAAGCTGCCTCTGCCTGGGGCCCAGAATTTCCTAGGCGCGGGCCTGATAGGCTTCAGTCCACGTTTCATCTTTACAAATATGGTATGTAGTTTTAGATGACGTCAGGGCTCAAGTCCCGCAGGAACGCCTGGGAACGTCGTTCTTGTACCTTTTCTTATTTTATATAGAGGTGTTTTTTTTTTTTTTTTTTTTTTTTTTTTTTTTTTTTTTTTTTTTTTTTTTTTTTTTTTTTTTTTTTTTTTTTTTTTTGTTTTTTTTTTTTTTTTTTTTTTTTTTTTTTTTTGTTTTTTTTTTGCTAAAATATAAATGCATTTTAATTGTGTCTTAGGTGAGTTCTCACACTTTTTTTCAGGACTTGAACCCTGAATGGGGTTTACGTGTAGTAATAAATGTGGTACATGATGTTGGATATAAAAGGGTTATATAAACTTTGACGAATAGACCATTCGGAAAAAAGATTTACAGCTGCTAGGAATCATGCATGGAAAAGAAAAACATCGGTTAGGTCTGAGTGGAAGGAAGTGGTGAGGCAGAGCAAAGCCCTACATGGGCTGTAGTGCCGCAGGGATGGATGGATTTAAAATTAGTTTTATAATTCTCTAAACTTTCGAGCTTATATTTTGTTGTTTTATTTCGGGGCCCCCCTCAGCCCCGACTGTGGCCCAAGCAGCCCAGTGTCTTGAGACCCGTCACCCTTCCTCTCCACATGGTCCAGCCATATTTCAATACCCTCTCTCTCTCTCTCTCCTTCTCTCTCTCCACCCACCACCAGTCCTCAGACCACAAGTACGAATCACTGAAGCTTGTGACGTCGACATCTCTAAGACTGAATAAAAACTAATACCGGAAAATTGAACGTGTAACCGTGTTTTGTAGTTGAGCTAACGGACGAAAAAAAGAAAAGGGGGGATGGAGATGGGGAGAGGGTGGGGTGGGAGAGAGGATGTTGTGGAGGAGAGGGTTGACATGGGGAGGTGGAGAGGAAGTAATGGGGGAGATGGGGTGGGGAAGAGGATGGAGGGGTGGAATGGGGAGAGGGTTAAGTGAGGAGAGGGTTATGTGAGGAGAGGGTTGTAAGGAGGGGGGATTGTGGAATGTTTGAGGGTGGAATGGAGAGAGGATGGAGGTGGTGAGAGGTGGAATTTGGGAGAGAGTGGCGTGGGGAGAGGATTGAATAGGGGAAAGGGTTGAATGGGGGAGAAGGTTGAATGGGGGAGAAGGTTGAATGGGGGAGAGGGTGGAATAGTGAAAAAAATGTGGGGAAGAGTGTGGGATGTGTGAGAGGATGGAGGTGGGGAGAGAGGGTTGGAATGGGGTAAAGGGTGATATCGAGAGGGGTGGAATGGAGGTTGAGGTCAATGTGGAGAGCGGAAAACGGTGAGTTTTGGCCTGTGTACGTGTGTTGCCACTTGTTCAACATCAGTACGGTACTTGACACTGCTAGACACACATTTGTTTCATGTGTTTGATATAGATTTATCAAGAGTAACTTTGCTGCTTGCTCCGACTGTCGTTTGAAATTGTTACATCGATATAGGCGGCAGCTGAAGTTTATTGTTTTCACCTTTGGCATTTTGTGTGTTTTTCACCACAGAAGCTCTTGAAAAAAATTACATACAACAAAGCCCGACCGCATCTTTGAATATAGTTTATCTTTTAAAAAAACTTTCACCGCAAACTTCACTTGAGTTGAATAGTGTTGGGGGGGGGGGGGGGCCTTGGGGAACGGGGGTGAGGGTGGTCGCTTGAGAGACCAGAGACGACGGATTCGAATTCTTTGAATTGATGAAGAAATATTAAAGATTTTTTAAACGTAGCCTTCAGCACGAGTAGATTTAAAACGGGAGTTGAAGAATTTATTGTAGGTGGAATATGAGCCCATAGCGGTTACCTGAAAAATATAACCGAATCACGATTTAAAATGAACTTTTTCCTTCATTAAACAATTTAATTTAGATGCGTGATTGTTAAACTTGCACCCAGCTTTCATCAACTGCATCACAGCCTTTTTTGACTATTTAAATGTTATGTCATGTTCTCACTCTCTCACTCTCTGTCTCTCTCTCTCTCTCTCTCTCTCTCTCTCTCTCTCTCTCTCTCTCTCTCTCTCTCTCTCTCCCCCTCCCTCTCTCTCTCTTTCTCTCTCTCTCTCTCTCTCTTTCTTTCTCTCTCTCTCTCTCTCTCTCTCTCTTTCTCTCTCTCTCTCTCAAACAAACCCTTCATATTTAAAAAAAAAATTAAGATGTCTTGTTTCTCACCTTAACCCTATCAAATGTTTGCATTGCTTCTTAAAAATCTCTCTCTCTCTCTCTCTCTCTCTCTCTCTCTCTCTCTCTCTCTCTCTCTCTCTCTCTCCCCCCCCCTCTCTCTCTCTTTCTCTCTCTCTCTCTCTCTCTTTCTTTCTCTCTCTCTCTCTCTCTCTCTCTCTTTCTCTCTCTCTCTCTCAAACAAACCCTTCATATTTAAAAAAAAAAATTAAGATGTCTTGTTTCTCACCTTAACCCTATCAAATGTTTGCATTGCTTCTTAAAACTGTCTCTCATATTTTTCAATCCATCCACGTGCTGCTCAACATTCCTTTAACTTTAAAATCCCTCTCAATTTTACTCACTCTCTCAAACAACCTTCTTATCCCATATTCTCCTGTAGCACTGTTATCTCTGTCCCTTCTACGTCCCACCCATCCTCCTCAATTTCAATGATCGACTCCACATAAAATGTAATTACATCGGCACTTCCTGGCTAGGACTGTCAGCTATTGATTGCCCCCCTCCCCCCAAACGGAACATAATTATCGTGTTTCATCTTAAGACGGCTGTCTAGGAGCTCCTCCCTTATAAAACTGTATTATCAACCTGCCTCCCCCCACCACTTACTCTCAAACTCGATAACATGTGGGGAAATTGAGGTTTAATGTCCTCAAACTGATATTGGATACATAAATAAATGGACATCATGTTCATCTGGCAGCCGTTAGGACACCACAAGAAATATTGCTTGCCATGTGGTGTTGGACCCGTTCTGGGCGAAAGCTGTTCTGATTTGGACAGGGGTGGAAATTAGTTGGGTGAAAGTGGTACTGAATTGGGTGAAGGTGGAAATTATTTGGGTGAAACTGGTACTGAATTGGGTGAAGGTGGAAATTAGTTGGGTGAAATTGGTACTGAATTGGGTGAAGGTGGAAATTAGTTGGGTGAAAGTGGAGCTGAATTGGGTGAAGGTGGAAATTAGTTGAGTGAAAGTGGTACTGAATTGGGTGAAGGTGGAAATTAGTTGGGTGAAACTGGTACTGAATTGGGTGAAGGTGGAAATTTGTTGGGTGAAAAAGGAGCTAAATTGGGTGAAGGTGGAAATTAGTTGAGTGAAAGTGGTACTGAATTGGGTGAAGGTGGAAATTAGTTGGGTGAAACTGGTACTGAATTGGGTGAAACTGGTACTGAATTGGGTGAAGGTGGAAATTAGTTGGGTGAAACTGGTACTGAATTGGGTGAAGGTGGAAATTATTTGGGTGAAACTGGTACTGAATTGGTTGAAGGTGGAAATTAGTTGGTTGAAACTGGTACTGAATTGGGTGAAGGTGGAAATTAGTTGGGTGAAACTGGTACTGAATTGGGTGAAGGTGGAAATTAGTTGAGTGAAAGTGGTACTGAATTGGGTGAAGGTGGAAATTAGTTGGGTGAAACTGGTGCTGAATTGGGTGAAGGTGGAAATTAGTTGTGTGAAAGTGGAGTTGTATTGGGTGAAGGTGGAAATTAGTTGAGTGAAAGTGGAGCTGAATTGGGGGTAGGTGGAAATTAATTGAGTGAAAGTGGGGCTGAATTGAGTGGAGGTGGAAATTATTTGGACGGAAGCAGGGGAATAAGTAGAGTTTGTGACGACTGGGGCAATCCTTGATTTTGCCACACACCATACAGAATGCACTTATTAAATAAGCGATATAAAGTATAATGTGTTTGAAAAATGACACCCCAAAATAAGTGGCACCTGGGGCGGACACCCCCCCTCTTCTTACGGTCAGGGGGGTGGAAGGGTACTAGTGTAGTTAGGTCGACGAGAAAATTATACTTTACTGAACGTGGTATGGAGTTTCCTGGAAATGTAAGTAGTTGAGCTGAAAGTGTAGCCCACTGAATTAGAGGAAGTAGATAGCCCTCTGAAGTGGGGTAAGTGGGGTAAGTAGGTGGCCCACTGAGTTGGGATAAGTAGATAGACCACTAAACTGAGGGAAAGGAGTAGCCCACTGAGTTGGCAGAAGAAGGTAGCCTACTGAGCTGAGGGAGGTGTCACCCGTATTGAATTTGGTGGAGGGGCAAAAGTTAGGTGGACGTGGCATGGAATTAAATAGTGGTTGGGCAAAGGTCGCACTGAGTTAAATGGAGGTGGCCATTCGTTGGGGTAAAGTGGCATTTTGATGCTTTGCATTAAGATATATTAAATAATAATATATTGCAGCATAAAATATCAGTGTAGGCCTCAGGGGTGTACACATTTCCTTTCATTCATAGAACCAGGGGCGGATGGCGACTAAAAATACTGTTTTCCAGGCCGGAGACAAAGGGCCCAATCAATGGCAAGATTTCATTTTATTTTTAAAAGATATTAACAAAAATGCATAACTGTAAGTTGCCCACTTGCCATCGGTAAGCGGACACCCGGGCGAACGCCCAACTGCATAGAAATATAACTGCCAAAAATAGTTCTCAAACTGAGAAAGGTTTAGCAAATCAAGTTATAATTGTATAATCATACGATTTAGTTCTAATTTAAGTATATGATGCGGACAAAACTGTGTTGTTGATCATTTTGTTGTTGTAACTTTTTAGTTGTTGTCTTTTTTTCAAAGAACGATCATCAAACAAGCAAATCTTTACAGTGTCTGAAATTCCTTAAAATCTTCCGTATTTTCATTTAGCTTAAACAAATATTTTTGGCATGTCTATCATCGCTTTTCAAGATTGCGTTCAGCTGACTGATCGATTTCAAATTTTCTATGGCAATTTAAACAGTAGGCCTATTTAAAAAAATAATAAAACCTTGTAAACAAGATGAGGCGACTTACCTGAATGGCTCCTTGCTTGCTAAGGGCGCTGGCTAGCCTGTAGGCTGGATCGTAACGAAATAAAAAAAGAGTAGCCACAATCATTGTAGTTAACGCCACAGCACGCCTCTTCCACGCCTTTCCACTGACCCATATCGTTGAACTTATGCTGTTAGTATCTTTATCAAAGAAAGGTTTGGCAAGATGTTCGATTTGGGAAGCGCTGTATCCCGATTTAGTGCAGAAGATATGAATTTTTCTAATCTCTCCGTCGATGAAATCAAGCTTCTCCTGCAGAGTCATTTTCTTGCTGAAGTCAGCTACTTCGCTGGGATCGGGACAGTGAAGCTCGTCAGTCATCGACAATCTCACCTTGTTTTTACCTGCCTCCGACAGAGCAAACCGTCTTAAAGTTGCCATCATTGATTTCAGATTCGATCCGCAAAGCAATTCTTTTCTTCTGTGAATAGCTAACTGCGGCAAGCGTATTATCGTGAAAATAGCTGCACGAAAATAGATTCGGGTTTTTAACCTACTATTTACACAATTTACGTTGTTCCGCACATGATTGTTACTTTCGGTTCACATAAACACACATGGAAGGCAATAAACTATTTTGGAAACTTGGTGCATTCGCTAAGTTCGATTTCAAAAGATTTGGTCAAGATGCTGAACGTTTAAAGGTTTGATATTTAAAGAAACATTATCAAAGAAACTGTAACTAATATTATAGAACTTCAAAGCAGTCAGGTCAACTCAGCGGATCGGTTGGCATTCGACTTAATTCGAATGATTCGCCTGTGGCCTGTGATTCGATGATTCAGATTCTGATTCGGCAATGTGAAGAGAATATGCAGTCTGTTTTCCTTGTTGGGTTAAACCTAAAATATATATATTTTTACTAATGATATAAAAATATAGCTATCGCAATCCCCCCCCCCCCCCTATAAATCCTTGCGTAGGGCTCTCTATATATTTTAAAGAAATATAATTTATTTGTCTAAATTGGCTTTTTATTTATCTTATTCTAATTATTTATATTAGAGTCTTATAATATAAATTATCAATCCAGAATGCCAAGCCCCTCTACCCAATTGCGTAGAATGGGGGTGTGGAGGGGGCGATTCCGGGGGTTTTCAGGGGTGTGAGGAAATGGGATTTAATATTAATAACAGAAGAAAATAGCTTGAAATATAGTATAGGATGATAGACTATAGTATAGGCCTAAGTTAAGTGATAAGTGTTTTTATACTTTCAACATTTATTCATTTACATTTTGAGATTATCCTTGATATAATAACTCTCTTTGCAATTCAATAAGTATATGAGAAGTCCATTATTTTCATATGTCATATATTAAAATGGATTTTCACTTTGGCAGTGTCTACACGTCCGGTGCGCTGGACGTATATCTCCCGCACTATTTGTCCGGTGACCAAGTCACATGACCGCGTAACAAAGTGGCGAGAGATATCTTGTCAGTGACCGCGAATGATTCAAAACTATTGTTAATTTTAAAATCTATTTCTCTACCAAGTAATGTACTGAGTATCTTGAATGCAAATAATAGAAAAAAACTTAAGTGAAAGTGTCTTGTAAACATTTTTGTTTAGTTTGTTATTTGAGTTTGTGTACCAGTAATCCATAAAATAAATTAGGGGCCAGTATTCAGAATGGAGTAGGCAACCAATAAAAGTAAAAGATTTCATTTTAAATTGTTTAAATTGCTACAAAATATTTTAAAACTTCTCATGCAACTACTGTTGCTGATGAACGTGATAATATAACGATAAGAAAACGATCCCATACTGGGCATTGATCCACAAATATAATTATTATATCGTGAAGCGACCATTCTACCTCAAAACCACACAAGATCTCCAAGTTAGCCAATGCGTTCGAAATAATGAGTACTAGTCGTCCGGCGGTCTCGTGACATGCCCGCCGGACGTATATCACGCGCACTATTTGCCTGCGCGCCGGACATGTAGACACTTTGTTTCACTTTAGTAGGGGTGTGAGACTTGTAAAACAATTAGTAAGAGATGCAGGACTTTATATAATAATCATAATATATATCAATTGTATGATAATCATGTTTAAATTATTTGATGACCATTATTTTGTTATTATATTTTAGGTCATACGACATAAACCAACTGTAGCTGATTTGGAAAATGGCAAAGCAAAAGACTTAAAAGAGGAAAAAAAACTTTCTACAGAGGCTACATCAAGTGTACATAATAACAAAAAAAACAAGAAGAAGAAGAAGAAAGCAAAGAAAAAGACATCACAACTGGCTTCTATGAAAAATGAGGAAGAGGTAATTTTGTTAAAATGAACACATTTATCAACCAATCTCTAAAATATTAAATTGACTATAATAAAGTATGGCTTTAGATCAGGCCTGCACAACTCAAACTGTAAGGCGGGCTGTAATACTTTATTAAAAATTTGTGCGAGCCAAAAGAAAATTGGACGGGTCTATCGCGGGCCAAAAGAAAATAGGACAGGGGAAAAAGCTATTAAGAAAATAATAAGAATAGAGAATATTTGTTACTTCGCGGGCCGCAAATTGGGTGCTGGTGGGCCGTATGTTGTGCAGGCCTGCTTTAGATAATCTTTATTTCATTTACTATTTATACTATTACTTACTTGTTAAATTATTCCTCTGCTTAACATTTATTTTTTAAAGATTCGTCATTTAAGAAACAAACATCATATTCACACGAGTGGCTCAGATATACCTAATCCACTGAGAGATTTTGATGAATTAAAGATCATATATGGCGTGAAGGATGTAGTACTACACAACATAGAGGAACAGGGTTACAAAGAACCAACAGGAATACAGAGGCAGGCTATTCCAGTAATGATGCAGGTTGGTTTGTCTATTAATGACAAAAATTTTCAATAAATCGATAAAGGGGATGTAAATTTTGTGTTCATAGAAAGAAAAAAATAACAAATTATATTAAGCAGTTTTTAATAACAAAATTATCAGCTGTTGATTTTGAGGTGGATAGATGATTTGAAATAATTCACATATATTAATATTATCTAAAGTTTAATTTGCTGATATTCAATTAAACTGTGTTGTTATTTGTCCTTGGTGACTATGACCAAGGCAATTTTTGACTTGCAGTAGCGTTGACTTGAGCTGTATTCTTGTTTAAAGTGAAGGAGCTTTGCCCAATTCATCAGTCTCACTCTCTCGTCCTTGCCTATCTTATCCAATGGCAAGACTTAGTCAAGAGGACTGGAAATAGAGAAGGATGCAGTAGATGACCAGTAGCATGTGTATGTTTCACTGTGCTCTTTATGCGTTCTACATTGCAGGAGTTTTTGGAGTTTCCATTGCGTTAATGTCATGACGCCTACAGGACTCCATCTCCGGATTGGATTTCAAAGTTTGCTTTCTCTTAGATGAGTTGCTATCCAAGGTTAATGAGTCGAATCCACCCGGGTTACTGTGATGTTTTTGCTAGTCGAGGCATTTACTGGAGATTGAAATCCAGTTTGCTTGCTTGTGTTTGCCTCCTAGTTAAGACTGTTCGGCTACCTAGCACCCAATCAAACTGTATTTGCTATATATCAAATTTCAACATTTTCATGTGGGTGTCACACTTCTTAGACTTTCATCATTTTGGGATGCATTCTTGCATACAGGTTTGGTGATACACAAACTTTGTACATCTTTGATACACAGACTAAATACGTATCTGGTAAGCAGGCACAGTTATTGAAGGACTCTTTCCTTTTACATTCATGTATCATATGATTTGATTGTGTGGAATTCTCATCAGGGTCGTGACTTGATGGCTTGTGCACCAACGGGATGTGGTAAGACAGCTGCATTCATCATTCCCATTTTGCATCACTTAAAAGCACCACAATCAGATGGCTTTCGTGCCCTGATATTGGCCCCAACACGTGAGCTGGCAAAACAGGTATTTAACTATGTTTCAGACCCTCAATTATTCTATGTATGTTTTTTAAAAAAAAGCTCTACAGTTTTTTAAAATTCCTATTTGAATGTTTGATTTTTAGAATTAATTTGCTAGAGTTTTTTTTTTAATCTCTTATACCATAAATTTGTTTCACTTAAGTGTATTAGTTTGATAAGTTAATTAGAATTATAGTAATTTAATTTGAAAATATTGTAAGCATAATATCTAAATGTAGTTACCAAGTAGTTAACACAATCAGATTAATAATTTTATTATGAAAACATAAAATAAATATTGGGAAGTTAATATGTGTGTGAATTTAAAAAGTTAAACACTAATTATGCATCTTAGATGTTGTTCCTTTAATTCATAATAAATTTGATTTTTTTTTCTGTTTTATAATACATAGACTTTAAGAGAATTCCGCAAGTTGTCCAAAGGCCTAGGATTAAGGAGTTGTTACATTGAGAAAGAATCAACTGCTTTGAAAAAGTCCAAGGAAAATTTTGGTATGTTCAAATGATTAAATATCTTTATTTTTAATGTATTTGAAGAGATTGTTTTGCTGGAGTGGAGGTAAAGGGAATTTAAGTCAGACAGTCTGCATTATTTGCTAAGGAAACCAAGTTTTTAATGTCATAAATATCAAAGAAAAACTTTGATGCCAGCATACATCAGGCATGGCACACATAACAACCGTAACACTAATTGCATGTAAATATAAAATAATACATCATTTTTTTTTGTATACCTCTGAGTTTGTGAATTGGGAGCCGTAGAATGGCATCAGGCCATCCCTGATATGAAGTAACAGCTTTGCTTTTTATGAACTTTTAATTAATTGGTTGTTTTTCCTCTCCAGACATTTTGGTGACAACTCCCAACAGACTTGTGTACATGTTACAGCAGTCCCCACCCATCCTCTCAATCAACAAGTTAGTATGACATCACACAATTAACAGCACTTGTTAATCATATATTATTTATTTTATTAATTAAAAAGATTTTTTTTTTTGCTGGTTTCTTTTTTTTTTAAAATATAATTTTTATTTCAGTTTGTTTAGGTATCAGTTTTCACTCCTTGTAAGTAATGTTATAAAAAAAACTACACATTAAATGAAATTGTCTCAGGTAGGGCCAGTGTGGGAATAAGGTGGAGAGGGTAAATAAGGGTTTTGAGATGATAGAATGTATGGGTAGGGAGATGGTGGTTGGATTGGATGGTAGGGATGTGGTCAGGGGGTACACATAAAAATTGTCTTTGGTGACATTAGATTTGCTAGTGTTGTGATGAATTATAACATTGTTATTTTAAATTTTAGTGTTGAGTGGCTGGTGGTTGATGAATCTGACAAATTGTTTGAGGCAGGCAAGAGAGGTTTTAGAGATCAGGTAACAAAAACATAAAATATATTCTAAAATCTGATAAATTAAAAATATCAAACGCAAGGGCATAAGGAGAAATTGAATAAAAAATCTTTTACTCCAAGACAGAAAAAAATAATTATGATTTTTTTTTTTTCTTAATGAGAATGTTAAACTTGAGTTGTAAAATTTAAGCTAAGATGCCTTTCTATGTTGTTTGAAAGTGTTGTGAATATTTTTTTTTAACTCTTCGTCTGTCACTGTCAGCTTGGAGCTATCTACAAGGCTTGCAGCTCACCTAAAATCCACAGGGCCATGTTCAGTGCCACATTTGCTCAAGATGTTGAAGAGTGGTGTAAGCTGAACCTCGACAATGTTGTGCAGGTGTACATTGGAGCCAAGTGAGTTAAATAATACAGGATACTGCAAGTGTACACATCATTGCTGAAACTTTTGCTGGCAATAATAGTAATTTTCTTAATTTTGTCAAAATGCTTTTATCTTAAATTGGAGTTAATTTAGTTAAATACTATTACTAAACTAACAAATGACACTCAGATGTTTTGTTTTAGAAACAAACAATGATCAATATATGTGCATCAATGAAAATGTATGAAATTGTTTTGAATTTCCTCTAGAAACATTATTCGTTACATTATTCGGCATCCTTCCGTCTCGTGAGACGATGGTGCATCACCGTTGGGTTGGGTTGCATTTTCTCGAGTGGCTGTGCAGTCCTATCCTTGAGTGACAGTCTTTACCACAGTTTTTACACACGAGTTCCGTGCTTCTAAATGTTTTGGCCTTTCTCCTAGCTCTTCTGTCTGCAGCCTCTTCCATTCTTCGCTCCTCGGCTACCATGACGCCCTCTTTGACAACTGTGCGCCACGTAGATCGGTCTTTTGCCTTACACTCCCAGTCACTTGTATGTATTAACCGACGAAAGTACAGGGAAACTGTCTGTAGAAATTTAGCGTCTGCAGGGCGACCTGTTTTCCTCTTTCCAGAAGCAAGTTCACCATATAGGAGGTCTTTCGGAATGCGGCCGGGACTCATTCTTTTAACATGACCTAGCCATCTCAGGCGTCTTTCACTAAGGATTGTGAACATGCTTTGGGTATTCGCACTCATTAGGACCTCACTATTAGTCACTTTTTCTTGCCATTTAATACCAAGGATGCGACGCAGGCATCTCATGTGGAAGCTATTAAGCTTGCGCTCTTGGGATGTATAGGTGGTCCATGTCTCGCTCCGGTATAGCAGTGTACTGATGACACAAGCTCGATAGACGCACAGTTTGGTTTTCTCCGTTAGCTTGGTGTTTTGCCAGACCCGTTTATTTAGTTTAGCCATTGTGGCAGCTGCCTTGCCGATTCTGCTGTTGATTTCTTCTTCAATGGACAGTGTATTGGAGACCTTGGACCCCAAGTAGGTGAAGCTGTCCACAACCTCCAAGTTTTCATTATCGATTTTTATGTTAGGTGGAGGTCGAGTGTCTTGGGCCATGATGTTTGTCTTTTTCAAGCTGATTTGCAGACCAAATTCTTTGCAGGCATTGGAGAAGCTTGACACGAGCTGTTGCAAACCAATTTCTGTGTGTGCTGTTAGTGCCGCATCATCCGCAAATAGTAGCTCGCGAATTAGGACATCTGTCGTTTTGGTCTTGGCTCGGAGGCGGGCAGTGTTGAAAAGTCCTCCATCAGCTCTGGTGTGTAACCAGATTCCCTCACTGCTATCCTTGAATGCGTATCGAAGTAGTACAGAGAAGAATATTGCGAACAGTGTTGGTGCGAGTACACAACCTTGTTTAACTCCGCTGCTGACTGGAAAGGCTTCTGACTTGGCTCCATCGAACTGCACTGTACCCTGCATATTTTCATGGAACTCTCTGATGATGGCAAGTAGGTGAGGGGGACAGCCGATTTTTGCCAGTATTTTGAATAGCCCGTTGCGACTGACGTAATCAAAGGCTTTTGTAAGGTCCACAAAGGCAATGTACAGTGGCATCTGCTGCTCTCTGCATTTTTCCTGGAGCTGTCGTATGGAGAACACCATGTCTATGGTAGACCGCCCAGACCGGAAACTGCACTGAGATTCTGGATAGACACGGGATGCTAGACTCTGTAAACGTGTTAGTATGACACGGGCAAAGGCCTTTCCTACAATAATAATTATTGCAATCACTCCTATCACCTTTGTTTTTATATAGTGTCACTATATTTGCATCCTTTAGGTCTTGGGGGATGTAGCCCTGTTCCCAGCAGAGGGACAGAATCTCGTGCAATGGTTGGAGTAAAGCTATCTTACCACTTTTTAGAGCCTCTGGTGGTATTCCATCATCCCCAGGCGCTTTTCCACAAGCTAGGCTATCAATAGCTTTGCTCAGCTCTTCCTGTGAGGGCACGACATCAAGTTCTTCCATGCGTGGCATATCTGGTATGTCATCCAGAGCGGTGCTGGAGACTGTGGTAACTGTTGAATACAATTCCAGATAATGCTCAACCCACCGTTTTAGCTGTGCTGCCCGGTCTTGGATAATTTCTCCATTTTTGGACTTAAGAGGAGCAACTTTGGACGTCAAGGGGCCAGTTGCCTTTTTGATGTTTTCGTACATTGCTTTTATCTTAAATTGGAGTTAATTTAGCTAAATACTATTACTAAACTAACAAATGACACTCAGATGTTTTGTTTTAGAAACAAACAATGATCAATATATGTGCATCAATGAAAATGTATGAAATTGTTTTGAATTTCCTCTAGAAACACTGCCACCAATACAGTGGACCAGAGACTTGTATTCACTGGGGATGAAGGTGGCAAACTGATAGCTTTCAGGAATCTCATCAGAGAGGTTGGAAATGTCTTATTTTAATTAAACCTCATATTGCAGAGTTTAAGGGGTCATTTCTTTTATTATTATAAATTTATTAAAGATGAATTTTTAAAAAATGTAAGGTTTTCCCCCGGAACAAAAATAATTTGCAGTAATTTTTTACACGCCTAAACAGCACCTCATTATTGCACCATCAAACACTCTTATGACTGACCTAAAAAATACCTCAAATCATCAGCATTTCTCTAACAATTAGCTCACAACATATCTCTATTTCATAAATTCTTACCTGACTCATGCACATACATTAAAATAAATAGTTTTATGCCCAATAAATTCAAAGGATTTTAAACTGAATTTATGTTTCATTATCAATTATTCATAAATTATTTTCATAAGAACACTGCCAAGTTGTTATTCCATATTTACACTTTGGTCGCCAGGGAATCTCCCCACCTGTGCTAGTTTTTGTCCAGTCCAAAGAGCGTGCCAAGCACCTGTATACAGAACTGATGTATGACAACATTAATATTGATGTCATCCACTCCGACAGACCACAAGTGCAGAGAGATGATGTCATCAAAAATTTTCGAATAGGACAAACGTGGGTGCTGATCTGTACCGAACTCATGGGTAGAGGCATCGATTTCAAGGGGGTTAATCTTGTCATCAACTATGACTTTCCTACAAGTGCCATCAGTTACATTCACAGAATTGGTGAGTTTGTTGACCTTTTTATTGCCCTATTAAATGTTACAATTGATGTTACCAAAAATGTCAACTGGTTTAAATTCAGATAGTGCATTACAACATGGAAAGGGTGATTTTTTTTGTGTGTTTTTTTTTAGTCCTAGCTCCAAGCTAGGCATTGAAGTCATGTCAAATTTTGCCTACCTTATCCTTATATATTTATTTACATCCTCCATTTCAAATTAAGCCAACACAGCAAATAAAAACAACTGAAAGTAAAAACTATTGAGGAAAAGGAACAAGTTGTAACAGTAACAAATTATGTTTGGAGGAGTTAAAACTTTCAAAAAACTGAATTTCTGTGTGTTGCAGGTCGAACTGGGCGAGCAGGCAGAACTGGGAAAGCCATCACGTTTTTCACAGAGGAAGACAAAGTCAATTTGAGAAGGTAAAGGCAAATGTTACTTACACATGTGCATTTAAAGTTTCCTACATAAGTGAATGGAAACTGGAGACAATCTTTGAAAATTGGATGTTTTTAACTGTACTAACTGTTTAGGTAAAAGTGGGTGCTTTTGTTAATTGTGTTTAGTATGTACTGTACTCATAAAATTTCAATTTATGGTGAAAACACTTTTACAGAAGAGCTGAAAAGAAATAAGACTGTAAACAATGATTTAATGGGGGCAACCTGCAATATATAAATTATCATTTATTTTTATTTGTAATATTGTTTTATAGTTTTTTATAGATTATCTGATCAATTTCAAACTTGAGTTTTGCATTTATTAAAATAAAAAAGAAATTCTATTTTTTTAGCATTGCCAACATGATACACCAGGCTGGATGTCCTGTCCCTGAATACATGTCAGCTATTAAAAAACCTGCAAGGTAAGTAAAAGTAAATTTTTTAATTCTTGTATTTTTGTAAATTTAGAAACACCAACATAGAAATTTCATCAATATGCTACGTTGTTTATCTATTTAACCAACATTTTTTGTTTAGAGATTTAATGGTTTACTTATTAATTAAAGTACTTTAAATCCCTTTCATTTTTTTGTTTCGTTAATTGATGTTAAATACTGAGTAACTTTTTAGAAAGTTAGGATCGGACAGAGGAAGAGTGATGAAAATTTACGTTGCTCATGTATTGATGAGTAATGATTTTTTTTTTAATGACTTTAACTTTGACCCCAACTGTATAAATTCGACCACCCCAATGTAAAGTAAAGTCCTGTCTTTTGTTTTCAAGCCTCAACATGCCTTGTTCCACTAATTCTTTAACACTGCTTGAATGCAGATTTCCATATTTCATCCTGTAAAGTAGAAATGCTTAGGATATGCAATTAATATTATTAAATAGAAAAGAAGGAAAAAGGAAGTTATTACAACCTGAATCCCCAAGTGTTCTCATCTAGTCTCTGAAGTTCATAAAACCCATTTAATTGTCAACACTGATCCCAGACAACTACGTCATAATGGATTGAGCTCGTTATTTCATCAACCTTTACAATTTTATTTCTCTTCTGCTGAAGACAAGAGCACAAAACTTTAGAGGATAAAATGTCAATGGTGTTTTTATGATTTGAATAAAATCTTTTGACAGGCAGGAAAGGAAGAGGCTGGCCAACCATGTGCCAGAGAGAAAGCCAATCCTTACCATGGACCCACGAGAGTACGAGAGGATCAAAAGGAAAAGGTGAGCCAGAGATGCATCACCATTTCAAATGAGGGGAAGACAACACTTAAGCGACTCGTGTGGCAGCAAATTCACTTGTCAAATATTTATCAGAGTTAAATTTCATTTAGTATTAGTGTTTACAGGTCTCTATTGGGGCATCCCTTTTGAATCATTTAATGTGTGGTGTGTTCCTGGACAAATATTGGTGCACAGCACACCTTACTTTATTTGTAAAGTCTTCATGGGCTGACATTAATGTTATTCATTTCCATTTGCTCAAGCTGTAGTGAATATTTGGAGCTTGCAACTAAAGAAGTTAGTATATGACTATGGGGATCAGTGTCTGTTTTAATTAAAGGGCAAGGCTCTTCAATCATGGCAACAGAATTTCAGCCTGTATTTTACGTCATATATTTTTTTCTATTGCATATATTTAATAGTTTGTTACTTTTGTAAAATATCATCTTTTGCTCACAGATATTTCTTCAATTTTTATTTTCAGAAAATTCAGCCATAAACCTAAGCAGAAATCTGTCAAAAGAGTGAAAAAAGACAGTTGATAAATTGTGTTTTCTGATTTGAATATGTGATTGATTGGCATAAAAGATATTAAAAACTTTTTTTTTCAATAAATGGCTGCTTTTGGTATATGATTTGATGGCCTTAGATATGAATGTTTGTCAGGAAAGTAGTGTGAAATTATTTTGAAAATGTGAACAATAGCCATGCTTCTACCGAACTCTTATTTAGTGCAACTGTTGTTGTTGGTCCTTGAATTGAGCCGTATTTTGTTAAAATTTAGGGAGAGTTGCTCAATTCATCAGCCTTGCTCTCTCATCCTTTCCTATTTGATCCAATGGCAAGACTTGGTCAAGACGACTGGAAATAGACCAGGATGCAGTAGATGACCAGCAGTGTGTGTGTGTTTCACAGTGCTCTTTATGCAGTGACGTTGCAGGAGTTGTCTGAATTTTCATTGTGTCAATGTCACAACGCCTGCGGGGCTGATTTCAGAGTTTGCCTTCCCTCGGATGAGTTGCCATCCAAGGTTAATGAATCCCTTCCACCCGTGATTCTGGTGATATTTTATCTTGTCCAGGCATTTTCTTGGAATTGAACTCCAGTCCACTAGCTTTTAACTACCATTACTTGATCCATTTACGCAAAGTAAAGTTTCCTTTTTTTTTTTTTAATGAGCTTTTTAGTCTGAACTAGACCTTAATAAAAATTTCATCCATTTAATTAATAATTAACCCTAATCAGAAACAAAAATTATTAATTCTGAATCAAGAAATTTTTGTAGAGATAAAATGTTTGTTTTTTTAAAAGCTTGTATCTTTTTACTGCTGACACATGAAGCTATTTTCTGATACTTGTATCAATACCCTGACCATTCAGTTTATTCAATTATTCAAGGGTGGAATAAACCATAGTAATTTTTTTTTATTCATTTACTATGTTGTATATGATTTTAATGATTCCCTTTATTCAGAATATAAGGTCAGATGGGTAGTTTTTTTGCCTGACACAGAATTTGACTGTGATAGTGAGTAATGTAAGGGGTGGTCTCCCTAACAAAACAGGGCTGTTACTACCTCCTGTTACCCTGGGAGGAATGCGGTGTTTCTCAAAGTGGTGCCCCCACGAACTGACCCCAGTTAGGGAACAATACTTTGCCTGTCCACACACCATTAGACAAGAAAGTAGACACCAGTTTAAATAATGACGGCTAGCATTTAATGGTAATATATATATATATATATATACACACACATGTATATCTTAACGTTCAAGTCAATGGCTCTCTCTGTTCATCTAATTCCTTTTCCTCGCACACCCTGAGATGCTATATTTGGGGAACACTGTTTCGTATTGCTGAAGGGGGGGGGGGGGGGGGGCTGCGCTCAGGTTGGGTAAAAGTAAATAGGCCCTATATAAAGTACAAGGTACAGAGTAATAAAGGATGCAATAAAACTATCACTTTATCAGCAAGAATCCATCAGCCAACAGTATAAATAAAATAAAAGGTAGGTTTAATTGTATCCCAGTGTACACACAAAGGAAGGTACATAGATTTATGTTAAAATAGTATGTATTCATAGCATTATTAAAATCTGTCTGGGAAAAGTTATGGCATTAGCTGTACACTTTACAAAGAAATATCTCTTTTAAACCACTAACGTCTTGTTGGTTCCAGGAGGGTTAATTAAGATGATAATGAATACTTTGCTAATCTGACGAGTGATTATATATAGTGATTAATGAGGCGGACTAATTGGGATTGTCCTAATAATATGAGGGGGTAAGGGAGCCTCCAGTCAGTTCCAAAAATAAGGTTGACCCCGACGTGATTTGAACACGCAACCTTCTGATCTGGAGTCAGACGCGCTACCGTTGCGCCACAGAGCCGCCCGATTCTTTAGTCAGTGTGGGAGATCAGAACATGTTATTGCATTTCGTGAGATTTTCCTGGGAAAAATTGAATTCTTATTAGGAAACAGTGTAACAGGGGTTAAGAGAGGCTGACGTGGCAAGGGAAGAGACTTTCATTTGGAAGTGGGGTGGGAATCTAGGTTTAAGACAGGCATTGACCATAGACTAGAGGGGACAATAGAAGAGATTTTAAATTAGACAGAGAAAAAAAAAGGGGGAGAGGGGCGAATGCTGCCTTAAAAAGCAATATCAATAACCATAGAGAGGGCCATGGGTGGAGGCCTAGACAGAAATCACGTCTAAGAGAGAGTGCCATGGGTGGAGGCCTAGACAGGAATGACGCCTGAGAGAGGGGGCCATGGTTGGAGGCCTAGACAGGAATGACGTCTGAGAGAGCGGGCAAGAACTCAAGCGACTGGAACAATTCTGATTTTGTGACAATGGCAACTGGCCATGTACTGACTGTATAGTTTATTTATTTGCAAAACAGAAGTCCAAAATCGACATCAAATTAGCAAGCATGGATTCTCAAAGAGTCACTTCCATGCGTTCTACCCAGGCTCTCGGGGCAACAAGGAGGTGGGGGGTAGTAACAGCCCTGTTTTGTGTTCTGTTACTTTTATTATGACGCCCTGGTGACCTTGGCTCCTGGTGAGAGTACGGCTTTAGTTTATCGTCTTGAAACATACAGTCAGTAAAGAAATAAACCAGTACTTCAGTACTTTGTAACATTAAATCTTAACCACGGGTTGTCTCTAGACTCACACACAGCGGGGAAAATTCTTCAACCCCTGGTTTAATCATGGTTGCAGGACAGTCGACGCCGTGTGACGTGTGGGCAATCTTGCCCCCTTCAACCTCCGCTGCTTTAGCAAGGGGATGGATATTTAATAAGCTTATAAAGGGCTCAGCGTCGTGAAGTAGAAATAAATTTATATACTATAGTACAGCCTAGTAGGCCTAAGCTGGGGACAGCGAACAGAACAGTGTTTGTGGTTGGGGAGAGGTTGATAAGAGGGAACAAGTTGATAGTAATGAATTACTTTGATAAGAGGCACAAGTTCATAGGAGGGTACAAATTGATAGGAAGGAAGAAATTGATAGTAGGGGACAAAAGGGGGGGGGGGGGGGGGGGGGGGGGGGCTTCGAGCATTTACGCCTAGTGGTAGGATTAATTTCAAAGTCAAACTACTCGCAGAGTTGCCTGGCCTGGCCTAACTTTTTTTTCACCCAACAATACTAACATCTCTACTAGTCCATACACTGGCTAGTTCTAGGTTATAAAGTATATGTAGTAATATAAGTCACACGCGACAAAGACAGTCCCACATCCTCACCCCCTCCCTTTCTTTCGTACACCGCAGGACTTAAAGTGCGGAGGACTTTTCCAACTTTTTCCCTTTTCCAACTTTTCCCTTTTCCAACTTTTTCCCTTTTCCAACTTTTTCCCTTTTCCAACTAAGATTAAGATTAAACCACTGATTAGGTTTATATGTGCATGAAATAGAGTACACAAATATGAAACTTAAATAATCTTACATCTAACCCATGCTTTGTCATGTTTCTAATATACACTATTTACGTACAGCACTTTTAATCGGGCGGCTCTGTGGCGCAACGGTAGCGCGTCTGACTCCAGATCAGAAGGTTGCGTGTTCAAATCACGTCGGGGTCAACCTTATTTTTGCTTTTTTTTTTTCATCAACTTGAAAATGTTTTATATATTTTACTTCTAGAACATCCTGCTTCCTCTTCGAAACCACCACCCCCCCCCCCCAAAAAAAAAAAA
>CAXITT010000032.1:1607008-1623122 GCA_964033795.1 Lymnaea stagnalis
GGGGGGGGGGGGGGAGTCTGTCACGCAGCGAGCCGTATGGGTGGGTGACGGTTGAAATAGGCTGATTTTGATTTCTTTACAGGGAGGAGACTAATATATTAATCAAGAAAGAGCCACGGGTATGGTGTAAGTCTGTCTGTAGCATTATTATTTAAGGGCAGGCATATATTTTAGAAAATGAGAAGTTAACTCTTTTTCATTTTTGTTTTTGTTTTCGTGTAACACTTGGACCCACCCTGGTATTTTCCCAAAATACTCGGTGTAAAAAAAAGACTGCAACCGGTTAAGCCCTGGTTTCTTAATATTTTAGCAGCTGAGAATGAATCATGTCCTCTGGCGCCAAAACTTTCTCGCTCCTCCACTGCCAGTGGCGTAGAAAAAGCGGGGAGGCGGATGGAGTGGTCCGGCCAAGTATCACTTTTTTTCTGAATATGGAGCGGTGGCATTTCCGGATGAGTGCACAGTATTTATCGTGAAAGTGTGCCATTTATATGACTAAATATTAATGGGGTTAGCTCTCTACTGGCTTGAAAGATGTTGGAACGGAAACCTATAAATCTTCTTCACTTGCTGACTCTTGGCTTGTTGAACAGCCCCAAACATATCTGCTACTTCCTTGATCATTGATGATCTGATCTGCAGTTCAGAATGAAAACGATCAATGCACTCCAGCATATCCCTACTGTTTTCTTCTCGCAGAGAGAGAGAGAGAGAGAGAGAGAGAGACAGTGAGAGAGAGAGAGAGAGAGAGAGAGAGAGAGAGAGATTACAGCATCTATTAATTGTTCTCCTGACATTCTCTTCTTATACCTTAATCTCCTCTCTTGCGAAATTCCATATTGCTTTTATTTTAAAAGCGATTTTTACTAACACGTTCCACCAAGTGGCACCTTTTTCGTGCAGACACAATGCTAAGAACTCTAGGTTGTTCACCTTTTTATTTTATTAAGAGTAAAGCCTTTAGTCTGCAGATACTGCTGCCCAGTAGATCAGCCTAAGGGTAAGGGTAGCAGATAAACGTGAAATTACAGACCCACGCCGGCCTTTAGGGTGTGTGACCTGTGCCCTTGCACAGGGCGCCGTGGCCATAGGGGCGCCCAGTAAATATTTAAATTCTCTTAGTTTATTATCGTGAAATGTGAACAGGGAAGGGGGAGCCGAACGGGTGCTTCACACAGGGCGAAAGATTACCCGAGGCTGGCGTTGGTCAGACAGCATGTTACGGTTCGCACCCCTTCTAGCTACGCCCGTGCAGCTGGGAATTCAATAAATTTGTGCTAAGTATTTTTTTTTAGGGGGGGGGGGGACATCAGGAAATTGTGTTATAAAAGTAGCACATTTAAAGAAAACTATTTAAATGGGCCTGTTAATTTTTTTTTTTTTTACCTAACCCAACAATACAGGAAATCGATTACAATTCATATTATGCTAACAACTATATTTCTTAAAACATGATGCCATCATGCATTTTATAAAGAACACGCAGTTTTTTTTTAATAACTAAATAAAATACCCATGTATACCCATCAGGAAATAAATTTTTGGCTTATATTCAGGAGCCGCGAATAGTCGGAACAGTTCGATATTTATAAACGAATAGTGTAACCCTCCAACAAGATATTACCCTTAAATATTGATATTCAGTGGCGTAGCTGGGGGCGGGGGGTGTGGGGAGTACAGATCGCACTGGGTGACATCAAATTTAAAAAGTGTACATTTACAGCGCACACACACACACACACACACACACACTGGTCAGTCAAACTGAATTTCATGAAAGATAACCGACCGCACGTACATTGTCCACACACATCATGGAACAAATTCAAACGCGTGTTTTAGTGAGGTTAGAAAAACACCGTTTTGACCGTGGTTCAAAGCCGGTTGGAGTGGTCGGTAAATTTCGAAAGTGACAGGAAGCTATAGTTATCTAAATTCTGAGAAATAAAGCTTTGCATTGATACCGAATTACGACGTGGTCGGGCGAATCGAATGTACATGAATCGAATTGGTAAAAGTAAAAAAAAAAAACATTTTAAAAAAAATGAAGTTTTACCTATTTATAGTGTCAACAGTGTTAAAAAAAATAATTTTAGACATAGTTTTCAAATCTCTTTTAAAAATAAATTTAATTTTTAAAAAAAAAAAAAAAAAAAAAAAATAAAAAAAAAAATATATCGAAATCCAGAAATAATCAAACATTAATACTGTTGCCGATTCGTTAATGAATATTGGTTTATGGTAAGCATCGCCATTGAAAATTTGAGCACGACTGACAGGTTTGCAGCTTTGAAGACCAGGAAAGGAAAGTTTTAAATCAAGTAGATTCAATTTAAAAAGTAACTATGGCAATAATCTGTCTTAAGATTTGGCTCGTAGAATGATGCGTGACAAAGAGCACCGGTACACAAAAGGTTGGGAGACCCCGCCCTAAGACGGGTGCCACAAATTGAATTAATCTATTTTAATTTTTAAGTGAGCTGGCCTTGGTCATCATCATGTCCGAATTTGGCGTTGACAGATGCACTACCCAAAAGGCGTAGCTAGGGTTAGTGCCGCGATGGGTGGACCAAGCTCCCCCCCCCCCACTCTTCCAAGATAAAATCTCTGCATTTAGCCAAAAATGTTGCACCTCCACAAAATCGCCCCTTCCACTCACTTCCTACGACACTGCCACTGCCCACCCGATCATCTTAAATGCACCCCCCCCCCTCGGGAAAAAAAGGTCTGAAGGAAACACTGCAAGCCTATCCATGCAGAATTGACCAATGTCCATGGGGAGGAGGGGGGAGCTTAGCTTCCACTACTCAGAGGGGATAGACGCCCCTTGGGCCCTTGGTTTCTACCAGTGTGATAAGCTCATACGCTCATGGTTTAAACACCACCCCCCCATACACACACTTGTTTTTCCAGACTTTCCAATGAGACTCCTCCTAGTATGAGTATGACTGCTCTGTTGGCAAACTGTTCTGATCGTACCCTCCTCTATCTGGTGACACCATCCTCTATCTGGTGACACCCTCCTCTATCTGGTGACACCATCCTCTATCTGGTGACACCCGCCTCTATCTGTTGACACCATCCTCTATCTGGTGACACCCTCCTCTATCTGTTGACACCATCCTCTATCTGGTGACACCCTCCTCTATCTGATTACACCATCCTCTATCTGGTGACACCCTCCTCTATCTGGTGACACCCTCCTCTATCTGGTGACACCCTCCTCTATCCGTTGACACCACACTCTTGTGAATTCTGTAATAAAACCGACTCTTTTCAATTTTATGTTTGGTGTCATCCTCCCTGTGAGGACTCCCCTGGTGGGGTCCGCATCCCACAAAAACGCCCCCAGACTAATGCTCCTGATTAGACTTCATCACACTGTACGTGGTACTATTTTGTTGTTAGAATTAAGATACCTACACTACATCTTGTCATTTCTGGAATCTGGGCACCGTGCCATGCCATCTGGATCTATGCAATGTGCAGTAGTTGTGAGGGGTAATTACACTACATTTTGAGAATTGGTATCTTAAACTCCATGTACACTCTTGGTCCATGGATGGGCCTGGACTTGAAGAAACAAGCGAAAAGGGAAATCCACAAATGACGCTCGAGACTCCATTACAAGACGGTCCCAACGATCCAGTGCTTTCACTGCCTGCAGACATATTGATCTCTCCATCGGTTATTTAAATATGTACCATTGTTCTAGAGCACTTGCCGGGCGGCCCTGTGGCGCAACGGTAGCGCGTCTGACTCCAGATCAGAAGGTTGCGTGTTCAAATCACGTCGGGGTCAACCAACTTTTTTAAAAGCATCGCCATTTTATATATAGATTGTTTTGTAACACAACTGCTACGCTCCACTGAGAAAGCTGCTAACTTACACTTCACGCCTTGCGCTCAAAATTTGGCAATATTTTTAGAGTGAGGACTTATGAATGAGATTGAGAAAGGCGTGTCATATTTGTTGTTGTTACGAACCGCGTCTATTGCTATTCTGTTCAAACAACTGAATGCGACTCCGGAGCCGCGGTTCGGTGACTACCGCCATAGCTGCATGATCAAATATCGGTATTATCTTCTTTCACTCATCTAGCACATAGACATATCCCGCGTTGGCTCATGGAGGACGGTGTCAACAGGGGTGTGCTTAGCCGATGAGACAAAGAGTAGAGATGAGACAAAGAGTAGAGATGAGCCCGGGGCACGAGAGTAATAGATAACAACAAAATGTAAGTTTAAAACTGCCAAAACTTGCTAATAGAACAGTTAAACATAAATTTTTTGTAAATTTTGTCCTCATGCATTATTACTTTCACTTGTATTCATAAATGTAGTTTTGAAGTGTAGTTGAAAATGTAGGCCCTATAGTGGATTTGCGGCTATGAATATTTGTTTTTTTTAAAATATTTTTTACCTTTTCTCATTCTTGAAAAAAACACACACACAAAAAAAAAACAAAGACAACATCATCGAAATTCGGGGTTGGGTGGGGGGGAGGTGAGAGCCATGGCACGACCTTTCTTGATCAGATTTCGCGTCATAGCATGTTCCACTGGACTTCGAGAGACAGTGGTTGGCACTTGTGGACTGGTGGTCTAGGTTGACACCATACTCTTGTGAATTCTGTAATAAAACCGACTCTGTTCAAGGTGTAACCAAAACAAAAGTTTAGTAAATTATTTCGTTCAAGATTTAGTCGCAGTAGAAAATGTTCAACAAATACGCAGTAAGTTGAGTAAGGGGGGCAGTCTATGAAGGACGTCCGCACGCAATACGGATTTTTTCCCCACCCTCTCCTCCTTGTCTGTACGTCTGCGCCTTTGACTTACCCCCCCCCCCAACCAACCCCCATATGGCTCGTTCTAAAACAGTACACAACAAAAGACGATACCATAAATTAAATACAATAACAAAGAAAACGATACCCAAACTAGGGCTAATTACAGTTAATAAATTTTATTAAGTTAATAATGAATTACAAAATCAAAAATTAAATTAAATTAAAATTATTGACTTACAGTATAATGATTGGTTAATACCGGTACAATGTTGAAGAATTGATACACAATTGTAAAAGCTACAATGATGGAAACGGAATCTACACGCGCACACACATCAAATGCTAGAAAACTGATCTCTGTCTCGTAGAGCAAATCTCCAGCATAATAGCGGATCGTGAATACACTAAAAATATCCCTCTCTTCCTTTTAAAGTCAGTTTTTATTATATTTCTATAGAAAGAGCTTACACATAGTTTTCCTTTCCTAGGTAGGACTCGTTAATCTTGGATTGCAACTTAGAGGTATGACTCGTTAATCTTGGATTGCAACTCATCCAAGAGATGGGACTCGTTAACCTTGAGCCTCTGCTGGACATCTACTGCATCATTTTCTATTTCCTGTCATCTTTGGCAAAAAAATTGTCAAAGACAATAGAGTGAGCAACTCACCCTCACTGCTCAAGTCAATGCTTCTACTCAAGTCGAAGCTTTGGTCATCTTCGCATGCGTAGCACGAACAATAGAGGGAGGGATGTGTTGATTATCCGTACTGTTGAAAGTATGTACATTAAATAAGTATCGTCGATTCTGGCACTCTCTCCAACTGTCACTTTAAGAAAAACAACCTCACCGCATTGTTGACCGAAGCCAAATTGAACAAGCATACGGCAGTGCTTCCAGGGGCGTAGCGAGGGTGTTTGCCGCCCGGGGACATATGTCCCCCTGTCCCCCCACCCCGCTGAGTGTTTCACAATCTTTTTGTAAGCCTACGCCCCAGAAATGGTGTAATGCCCCCACCCCACCAATTAGTGTGAAGGTCAACAAAACACAAAAAAAGCGGTTGCACTGAATGCGCTGCGAGTAGTTATTGTATTCAGTTTACAGACTGTGTCTTTCTTTATTTACTATTAAGACACCGTAGTGTACGATTTTGAGACGATATTGTACGATTTCATAGGAGTTCGAGGGTAAACAGGTCTGTTACAAGCAAGAAAATGTAGATACAATAATTGAAAATTGAAAATGGTAAATTAAGGCGCATAGCGGCCAGGAGGTCTCTCGCGTGTGAAGATCTCCTAGTAGTCGAAACATAATATTGAAATTAAAACTGTATCTCAAAGTCTCGTGTTCCATACGTTTTATCAAGCAAATTCAAGTACTGTCGGCGGGCCGGATGCACTGGCCTCACGGGTCCGGCCCGTTGGCCGTAGTTTGGTCACCTCTGGATGAACGTCAACTAGAGAAGACCCTCCCATTGTTTACATTTGTTGCCAAATAGCAACCAAATATTTAGAGTGATCTCCCTTGTGAAGTTTTTTTTTTCTTTCTAAATTCTTGGTGTTTTTAAAAATTATATTTTGGTTGCAATTTTGAAAATAGATGCTTAGCCATAGACAGCGGTTCTCAACCCTGTTGGTTGTGACTCCTTTGGGGGTTGAACGACCCTTTCATATAGATCGCCCAAGACCATCAGAAACACATACATTCTACAGTTATAAAGAAGAAACGAAAAAATTGTGTGGTTGGGGGTCGCCACAACACGAGGAACTGTATTATAAGGACGCGGCATTACGAAGGTTAAAAACCACTGCCCATAGAGGAATACATGGAGCGGATCTAAAGTAGCGCATAAAAATAATATTTTTAAAAAAAGCTTGTTTGAGGACGTCCTCAATGTCCTTTACCCTCACTGCCGCCTTGACCCCATTTGTCCGATTTTGAACGACCTTTACACCCCCTACCCACCTTTTTTTATTTGGGGGACGTCCTTTATGGACGGTCCCAAACTGAATTAAAAATAAGACCCCTCAAACAGAATGTATGTCACACTTAAAACGATACTGACACACTCAACACAATATATGCTACAACACAATATATGTCACAACACAATATATGTCACAGCACAATATATGTCACAACACAATATATGTCACAACACATATATGTCACAACACAATATATGTCACAACACAATATATTTCACAACACAATATATGTCACAACACAATATATGTCACAACACAATATTATTTCACAACACAATATATTTCACAACACAATATATGTCACAACACAATATTATTTCACAACACAATACATGTCACAGCACAATATATGCCACAACACAATATATGTCACAACACAATATATGTCACAGCACAATATATGTCACAACACAATATGTCACAACACATATATGTCACAACACAATATATGTCACAACACAATATATTTCACAACACAATATATTTCACAACACAATATATGTCACAACACAATATGTCACAACACATATATGTCACAACACAATATATGTCACAACACAATATATTTCCCAACACAATATATGTCACAGCACAATATATGTCACAACACAATATGTCACAACACATATATGTCACAACACAATATATGTCACAACACAATATATTTTACAACACAATATATGCCACAACACAATAAATGTCACAACGCAATATATGTTACAACACAATATTATTTCACAACACAATATATTTCACAACACAATATATGTCAGAACACAATGTCCGGCACACATTTTTAAAAGTGATATGAAATAGAAATGAAAAAAAAACAAGCACAAAACATTTTGTTTTTAAAAATATAACACGGCAAACATTTCTTTGATCACTCATTACTGCTGAGAGCGTACAGAGCGATTTTATTCACACGGAATGGAATGAAGAGAGAGCCAAAATATCCCCGTGTTGTTGCCGTTATCTAGTGGAACCACAGAGAAACAAGATACGTAGGGACAAATTAGCGCTCATCCATACTGCGGGATATTCGTGATGGTGAAATATGATCTTAAATTACTGGGAAAACAATCAATGGACCAGGTAATGGTATGCACCAGGTAGAGCTATGAACCCGGTAGTACTGTAAATCAGGTAGTGCTGTGAACCAGGTAGTGCTGTGAACGAGGTAGTGCTGTGAACCAGGTAGTGCTGTGAACCAGGTAGTGCTGTGAACCATTAGAGTTATGAACAAGGTAGTGCTATGAACCAGGTAGTGCTATGAACCAGGTAGTGCTGTGAACCAGGTAGTGCTGTGAACCAGGTAGTGCTGGGAACCAGGTAGTGCTGTGAACCAGGTAGTGCTGTGAACCAGGTAGTGCTGTGAACCAGGTAGTGCTGTGAACCAGGTAGTGCTGTGAACCAGGTAGTGCTGTGAACCAGTTAGAGTTATGAACCAGGTAGAGCTATGAACAAGGTAGTGCTATGAACCAGGTAGTGCTATGAATCCGGTAGTGCTGTGAACCAGGTAGTGCTATGAACCAGGTAGTGCTGTGAACCAGGTAGTGCTGTGAACCAGGTAGTGCTGTGAACCATTTAGAGTTATGAACCAGGTAGAGCTATGAACAAGGCAGTGCTATGAACCAGGTAGTGCTATGAATCCGGTAGTGCTGTGAACCAGGTAGTGCTGTGAACCAGGTAGTGCTATGAACCAGGTAGTGCTGTGAACCAGGTAGTGCTATGAACGAGGTAGTGCTGTGAACCAGGTAGTGCTATGAACCAGTAGTGCTATGAACCAGGTAGTGCTATGAACCAGGTAGTGCTGTGAACCAGGTAGTGCTGTGAACCATTAGAGTTATGAACCAGGTAGAGCTATGAACAAGGTAGTGCTATGAACCAGGTAGTGCTATGAATCCGGTAGTGCTGTGAACCAGGTAGTGCTATGAACCAGGTAGTGCTGTGAACCAGGTAGTGCTGTGAACCAGGTAGTGCTGTGAACCAGGTAGTGCTGTGAACCAGGTAGTGCTGTGAACCAGGTAGTGCTGTGAACCAGGTAGTGCTGTGAACCAGGTAGTGCTGTGAACCAGGTAGTGCTGTGAACCAGGTAGTGCTGTGAACCAGGTAGTGCTGTGAACCAGGTAGTGCTGTGAACCAGGTAGTGCTGTGAACCAGGTAGTGCTGTGAACCAGGTAGTGCTGTGAACCAGGTAGTGCTGTGAACCAGGTAGTGCTGTGAACCAGGTAGTGCTGTGAACCAGGTAGTGCTGTGAACCAGGTAGTGCTGTGAACCAGGTAGTGCTGTGAACCAGGTAGTGCTGTGAACCAGGTAGTGCTGTGAACCAGGTAGTGCTGTGAACCAGGTAGTGCTGTGAACCAGGTAGTGCTGTGAACCAGGTAGTGCTGTGAACCAGGTAGTGCTGTGAACCAGGTAGTGCTGTGAACCAGGTAGTGCTGTGAACCAGGTAGTGCTGTGAACCAGGTAGTGCTGTGAACCAGGTAGTGCTGTGAACCAGGTAGTGCTGTGAACCAGGTAGTGCTGTGAACCAGGTAGTGCTGTGAACCAGGTAGTGCTGTGAACCAGGTAGTGCTGTGAACCAGGTAGTGCTGTGAACCAGGTAGTGCTGTGAACCAGGTAGTGCTGTGAACCAGGTAGTGCTGTGAACCAGGTAGTGCTGTGAACCAGGTAGTGCTGTGAACCAGGTAGTGCTGTGAACCAGGTAGTGCTGTGAACCAGGTAGTGCTGTGAACCAGGTAGTGCTGTGAACCAGGTAGTGCTGTGAACCAGGTAGTGCTGTGAACCAGGTAGTGCTGTGAACCATTTAGAGTTATGAACCAGGTAGAGCTATGAACAAGGCAGTGCTATGAACCAGGTAGTGCTATGAATCCGGTAGTGCTGTGAACCAGGTAGTGCTGTGAACCAGGTAGTGCTGTGAACCAGGTAGTGCTGTGAACCATTTAGAGTTATGAACCAGGTAGAGCTATGAACAAGGTAGTGCTATGAACCAGGTAGTGCTGTGAACCAGGTAGTGCTGTGAACCAGGTAGTGCTGTGAACCATTTAGAGTTATGAACCAGGTAGAGCTATGAACAAGGTAGTGCTATGAACCAGGTAGTGCTGTGAATCAGGTAGTGCTATGAACGAGGTAGTGCTGTGAACTAGGTAGTGCTATGAACCAGGTAGTGCTATGCTATTAACCAGGTAGTGCTATGAACCCGGTAGTGCTATGAACGAGATAGTGCTATGAACCAGTTAGTGCCATGAACCGGATAGTGCTAATTCATTAGACAATTGTATTATATTCATGCTTTTTTTTTCTCTCACCTTTTAATGATTGCTACAAAAGTCATTCAAAACAATGGTTGTTGTGGTCACAATGCAATAGACTCATCACAATGCAATAGACTCATCACAATGCAATAGACTCATCACAATGCAATAGACTCATCACAATGCAATAGACTCATCACAATGCAATAGACTCATCACAATGCAATAGACTCATCACAATGCAATAGACTCATCACAATGCAATAGACTCATCACAATGCAATAGACTCATCACAATGCAATAGACTCATTGTTGCTATTGTTGTTTTCTGGACGTATAAATGTCTTTTTTTTTTAAAATTAGGTCAAATATTCCATCGGTTGTTTAGTTGGCATAATTTTATCAAAGGTTTTAGTGCTAACGCAGGTCGGATACAAAAATGTGCGACTTGGATCGAATCCATTTTTCAACATATTCAAAACCAAGGCTCGAAACAGCATGACCAGTGGTGGGATTCAGGCGCTTCACTCCGGTGTGGCAGAAGCTGTACCTCATTTCTGTTGAGATCGGTGAACTGTTGGTTCAAATGCGACTTGTAATCAGTTGTTGTTGTTGTTTGTTTGTTTGTTTGTTTTTTTTTGTCTTGTTTTTTTTTTTTCTAAAGCGCGGCCTATAGGAAACCGCAAAATGTGGAAATCACAAGTTATCAATCCTCACTCACTTTCAACCTTCAACTGCCCAAAGTCTTTTTCTGAGCGCCCGAAGTACGCAACCGAACAAATGATGATCGTTCTGCAGTGCTCTCGGACAAAATCTAGGATATGATTAATTTTCTTATTTTGTTTTAAATTTTTTTATTTTTATTTTTTTTTTTATGTTTTGGCCCCTGACGAAGGTTTCTTGGCGACATGTTCTTTTTTTTTCCCCCCACCAGTTTTTCTCCCACCATGTGTTTTATATTTGTACTGCTTTAACCTGATCGCAACCCCTCACATGTTAAACTTCTCAGTACACACGTGGGTTTTATATTGATACAAGTCCTTAGTTCGTTAGTTAGACTTACCACGTACAGCACCACGCGGCTCTCGTGGACTTCACGAGTAAACATGACCAATCTACCAAAAATAAACCAATGAGCTCTAGAAAAGTACTTTTCCCCGTGTGTCGTTGCAGGGCCGAATGTGCAATTGTGTTAAAAGGCCTGGCGCCCCTCTGTGTGAAAAGCTAAATGTACACATAAAAATCAGGACCGTAAAAACGACTAAGCAGACTAAGCAGGTGCGTAGGGTACCACCGCCAAAGGGGGCAACACAGATTTGAAATGATAGTGTCTTTCCAAATGTAGAATTTACCGTAAGAATATTTTGAACATAAATGGTCGCCAACTGCCCGTTAGAGAGGTCAATCTCACAACTGAAACGTGTAAAAAAAAAATAAAAAAAATAGATAAGTTATGGTTCACTGTTGATATTATCAATTCAAGCAGACATTCTGAGAGTATTAATTGCTGTGGAGTTATCAGTGATTGTGCGAAAATGAGATGTAAGAAAAACGCCTCTCAGGTCAAGATAATTGAAACTTTGATGCAACAAACTAGTGAAATGTGAACATACATGTTGTATGTTGTATTGCATTTTTGTAGAACTTTATGAGGCCTAAGCTTGGCTAAGTTTGTACAGTATACTGTGTTTTCATATGAATACATTTTTGTACTGCTGCAACCTGCATTGTACATCTGGTCGCCACACGGGTCAGCCACTAAAATGGACTGGGTCAGCGTGAAGAGTAGGGAGGGGAAACTCTGGCAGAGTTCAGGTCCCTTTCGTGTTTCAAACATGTGCGTAGACCTATATTTAAAAAAAAAAGAATGGGCCCCTATCTAACTCGGGCCCTTGACAAGTGCCATTGGCGTGGGGGGGGGTGTTACAGTTAAATCGCAATTATTAAAAGTATTAATTCTGTGCTCTTGCCATATAAATTTTTAATAGGCATTGCAATGTGCGTAGACCTATATTTAAAAAAAAAAGAATGGGCCCCTATCTAACTCGGGCCCTTGACAAGTGCCATTGGCGTGGGGGGGGGGGGTGTTACAGTTAAATCGCAATTATTAAAAGTATTAATTCTGTGCTCTTGCCATATAAATTTTTAATAGGCATTGCTTTCTAAAGGCCTTAGATGCTCTCCCTGCATAATGACCTTAATAATGAATCTTCCAAGAAAATCTCGCAGCGGAATGCAATTGCAAACGAAAGTCGTCTGACGTTTCTTAGAGCATTCGTAGACGGGCGGCTCTGTGGCGCAACGGTAGCGCGTCTGACTCCAGATCAGAAGGTTGCGTGTTCAAATCACGTCGGGGTCAACCTTATTTTTGTAAGTCCCTGTAAACTTACTTTTGTCATTTTTCTTGGCAAGGAAGAAGAGTTGGGGGCACCACGCCCTGGGCGAAACTTTTTTATCATCAGGGTTGCATTGTTAATCAACTTCAGAGTTTTTCTTTACGTTCGGAGGGAGCGGCAAAAAATTTTGTGCAGACCCTGACGGCACCAAGACAGTTTTATTTAATCACGTGAGATTAATAACATTGTTGTAGTTTCACTATCAGTTTATGCCTCTTTGAACAATTCAGGGTTGGGGGGAGGGGGGATCAGTGTAACTAGGAGGGCCAAGATGCTATAATTTCCTAATCCCATGCTGAAGTGAAATCGTAAAATTAAGACCATATACTTAGCCTTTTGAAAGGGTTTCCTAACAAGATGGTGCGACGTAGCATTTCAGGGAAAGCCATGGAACGTGGTTATAGCAACAAAAAACATATACATATATTATGTCTTCCTAACATTTTGTTACATACAGTCAGGTGGTGTCACCTTTCAAAGCAAGGGATTCTTATTGGGGTAAGGAGGAAGGGTTACAGTTACGCCACCACCCAAGCGCCAGATTTCCGTTGGTACCAACAGACATATAAGTCCTCGGCTCATGCAGTGGAGACCAGTTCCACATTGCGGGCGCGGTGCCTTGCATCCTACTTACTTAGGACTCGCCTACCGCCCTGGCGTCTCAAGGCTCAATTTTGTGGGCAACGAAGCTCGTCATGCATATGTTGTTCCTAAATGCATTATTTAAGCATAATTTTAACATAGCAGCCCTCTACTAATTAGTACTGACCATAGAACGAGAACTCATTTTTTTAATTAAATAATTTCTATTTTAAGAGGTTCCAAAAATGTGCGCCGCGTTACCCCTGTGAGTGACTCCGTGCAAACCAGTAATATTTTATTATAGGGGGTGTGCGCATCTTAAATATTAATATTAATAATAAAGTTTATTTGAAAAACACGCTTCATCCCCAAAAGCAGGAAGCCCGGTACAAAGTCAAACATATTAAAAAGAGAAATGAAAACAATGAAAATCTAAAATTTACCACATTTAAAAACAGAGGCAACAGTTTAAAGCTACATACGAGCATACCCAGTCAAAGTCTTTCATCCCGTTTCAACCGTAAGCAACACAGGCCAATATACATTAACTGAAACAGAAGGTAGGTAGCATCACCCCAGAAGGTGTTTGCGAAATAGATGTGTTTTTAAATCGGTTTTAAAAGACTCCAGTGTCTGGCTGTTTCTGAGAGCGACTGGAAGTGCGTTCCAAATTGTTGGGCCGGCAAATGCAAAAGTGCGCTTTCCGTAAGTCTCAAGGCGAACACACGGTATCGATATTTTGCCACTATCGGATAAGCGGCGCTCTCTTGTGGGTATATAAGGAGTCATGAGTGCTTTGAGATAAGATGGCGCCAGGTCATGTAAGCAGCGGTAGCACAAAGTTGCAATTTTGTACTCTGCGAGCGCGGACCGGCAGCCAGTGCAGCTCCCTCAGAAGTGTTTTAGCATGGTCGATTTTGTGTTTGCGAAGAACAATGCGAGCCGCATTATTCTGTGCTCTTTGAATTTTATCCAGGAGCGAAGCTGCGAGACCCACCATGAGAGCATTGCAGTAGTCCATGCTTGATAACACAAATAACACAAAAGATGACATTTTTTTTACCCACCCCAAAACCCTTATAACGTTGTATAACATTAGCATTGACCACTAACACCATTAGCTAACATTTCTAACAATCACCCCACAATCACCCCACTCCCTATAAAGAATCAAGTCTAAAAAACAAACCGAAGCAAGTGAATCTCAAGCCAAAAGTCAGAATATGTCAATTTGTTGTCAAAAATTTGCAAAATATTGTAAGGCAAAAAAAAAAAAACACTTTATTTTTAATAATCAAGGCTATACTCGTAAATTTGAAGAGCAGAAATTTTGCAAAAAAATTAATTTTCATTAAAAAAATAATAATTAATTTTTTTATAACATTGCTCTCTACCACCGCCACCCCAGATAACATGATATAACAAAATTAGAAACAAAACCTGCCCGCTGATCGTTATATGATATGCACAATAACCTTTTCAATTTCTTAATACCTTATGTTCATAAAGAAATCGATTTCGGATTTCACACGGTTTAAGTGTTCAATGTTGATTTGGTTAGTCACAATGACATCAATGACATCAATGACATCAATGACATCAATGACATCAATGACAAGTGAAGTTATTGAACTATTTCTGATCGTTTAAAAAAAAAAATGTTTTTTTTTAATGATTTTAAAACAATTTCCCATTTCGCAGTGCACTATAATTTAGATTTTGGCATAGGGCACTTGGAGAAAACCTGGAAGCAGGAAGAGAGCCATCACTCTTAAAAAAAGTTTGGGAACCTCTGTTCTACTTCATTATTCACTAAACATGAAAGCCATTTATCACCCCCCCCCCAACTTTTTCCTTCCAATAGGTGACAGCTATGGCTTTTTAATAAATTCCCCCACCTACATTTCTACCAACAAGCATGGTGGTGTTAATCCTTTCGTTAGTCGATGGCTTCACGTTACCTCCCACCAACCTACACTCCCCCCCCCCCCCACCAAACCGGACCCCAATGGTGGTGTTAATCCTTTCGTTAGTCGATGGCTTCACGTTACCTCCCACCAACCTACACTCCCCCCCCCCCAACCAAACTGGATCCTAGTTTTTAAATACGCGGCTCGCTGCTGTGCTTGTGTCGTCTGCCTGCATTAACTGCCAACTTTTGGCAGTCGTCTGCCTGCATTAACTGCCAACTGGTGGCAGTCTTCAGACGTCAGGCTCTCATAAACAGCTAGCCTTTTTTCGAATTGAATTTTCAACTCTTTCGCGCGTCTTCATTTCGTGTAGCTATGGAAAACTTATCTTCGTGAAGGTGAGTTATTTTCTTTTCATATGCTATGTTCATGGCGGACAAAAAACATCATTACAAATAGAAGTTTAAGAAATCAAATTTAATTATTTATAGAAACCCAATAGTTCGTCAAGTAAATTTAGAGCCGCGCAGAGGAATTTTAGGAACCGAACAAATCCAAAATTGGGCCCCCTAGAAATGTCAAAATACTTGTATTAAACTTAATTATACTCCAAAGAAAAATCCCACCCTTGGGGGCCCCCATGCGGGCAGTGCCCTGGGCCCATGGTGATTTATTGGACTGCCTCTGCACGGCCCTGGCTAAATTAATAACTGTTGGTTAAACTCTAATCTGATTAGTGGACTATTTCAGTCGTTCGGACACTAGTTTTATCAGGAAACCAGTTTTACAGTTATCTTCACTGTCTGGACTAGTGAGCCATCACAGAAGGCATCGCCTCTGTATAAGTCACAAGAACACTCGGTAAGTGACCATAGGTACGGGCCATACCATCAGACTACCAACCGTTCCGTGTCAGCTTGGTCTTACAAAAAGTCAATATGGCCCCAACGATATAAATAAATATATCCTGTCAACAGAGGAGGGTCAGGAGACTAAACACATTTAAATTCCAAAGGGGTCGAGCTTTATGGTGTCATAAAACTGTCAGGTAAGCCAGCTTGTCGTCAGCCATTAACACCCCACACATGCAGACATACCCCCCCCCCCCCCAACAAAAAAAAAAAAAAAACAAAAAAAAAAAAAAAAATAAAAAAAAAAAATAAAAAAACAAACAAAAAAATAAAAAAAAAAA
>CAXITT010000032.1:1658584-1672220 GCA_964033795.1 Lymnaea stagnalis
TCAAGGATAAAGTTTATTGATCTCCGCGTCACGTCAAATAAACAGGATTGAAGATTACTATCCCAGCGGGAACTGATAGAAATCAAACAAGCCTTTCACAAGTTCACGGCAGCTAAATTTGGCCGCAGCCATTGTCGACCGCCGTTGTTGATGTTAAATTGTCTGATGAAGTTGTAGACAAGGTTTTCGTTGTTGTCGTTTGGCACCTCAGTATGGGGGGGGGGGGCGGGGGACAGTGAGAACACGACGCCCAGCACTTGACAACTCTGTCAGATCTTAGTCATAGAAGTGTTGTGAGCGTGGGCCGGGGCGCCGTGTGACGCCGCGTCACGCTGCTGTTGTTGGTGTGTTAGGCGTGTGCTGGCAATGACCCCAGCCAGGATGTAAAAAATTGGGGCAGAGCCGTTGGTGTTAAACATGAGTAGCCGTGAGTAAAAAAAATTGTGTTCACTTAAATAAAATACGAAGTTATGCATCAAAAATGGATTCGTACTTGTTTGATGTTTGTTCTTTTTTCAAACAGCTTCTTTATTTTCTTCTTTTCTGGCATTGCTCTATACAATTACCAGCTAGAAATACGTTTCCATCAAAGAGATAAAATAAGTGGCAATCATATAGCCAGTATAGGTTTTTGTCTAAAACTTTTTTTTTTTTTTTTTTTTTTTTTTTTATGTAGCGCTAAAGCCCGTGTAGAAATTTGGATGGTGAAATTATCCATCCCTATTGCGCTTCAGTCCATGTAGGACTTTGGGTGGTGAACTGCCCCATCCCTGTAGCGCTAAAGCCCGTGTAGAAATTTGGATGGTGAAATTATCCATCCCTATTGCGCTTCAGTCCATGTAGGACTTTGGGTGGTGAACTGCCCCATCCCTGTAGCGCTAAAGCCCGTGTAGAAATTAGGATGGGGGATTACTCATTGTTAAAATCTTCACTAAGTAGCTGTGTTACTGAGGTATTTGCAAACACACAAAAAACACGCCTGGAAACTCTTATCCATTTAAAAAAAAATTAACTGCATTGCTCAGCTATTGCAAACAGGGGCGTGCGAAGTTGGGGAGAAGGGGACACTAACCCCATTATCGGGGTTGGGGGGGGCGCCAAAATCATCTTTAGATATGACTTTAATATTGGATTGAAAAATAAAATGTGGTGTACTTAACAGAAACAAGGGTGGCAATTTTTTCTACATATTAATAAGCGCCATCTTTAGACTTGACCCTGGGTGCCACTTTTCCTTGGCATGACCCTGACTTTAACTGCTAATAAAATATTATTTTTATTCTTAACGATTTTGTCAGATTAAATTAACTGAAAATAATTTGAACTCTTTATTTAATTCAGACGCAAATTTTGTTGAACAAGAACAACGTTACCTGAATTCTGCCATCTTAAACATACACAAGTGGTTGCGGAAAAGAGACCAGACTCTGAAACACCTTATTGGCATAGGGGGCAACACTTTACCGAAGTTTCAGGAGGGAGTGAAGGTAAGTGTAAAACACTCTGTGTTGTGAGTTGGGGGAGGGGGGTAGATTAGATAAGTAAAGTACTTGGCATAATGCTTTTTTTAAAAAGTAATGTATTTATGTTTAACTTCTGCCATATAATTTAAAAATACAAGCCAAGCAATCCTCTGCAAAATTAGTGTTACTATGTATTGATACGCTATTTAAAAATTTGATGATGTTATTGTGCATATATTAAGCATGGATGCTCTTTATTAAAATAACAGGAGCATGACAAGATGAGCAAATATGTATTTGGCCCGTTAAAGTATATTCCGTTTGTTATTTGTTATACTTGAAGGTTAGTCATTTTAAAATCTTGATGGGAAGATGGGTCATAATTTGTTTCGCTTTTTGGGTATTTTCAAATATGACATATATTCATATATTATCATATATCTTTTGAAAGAATGAAACAAGGATGCAAAAATTTCATTAAGTCCCTTCTATTCTTTTTTTTACAATGTCTTGAATGCGCAGCGTAAAACAACGTCTTCCTCCTTTTATAGGCATTTGGAGTTTTCTTCCAGTTTTATATTGATTTAAATGGACTCTTGATAGGACGGTTCTAAATATCAACAAGTAATTTATAAATAGAATCCCACATGGTTAAGATATTTATAGATATAAAAAGTATCCAATCAGAAGCGAGGGTTCCATTTTATTCGCTGCTTACATTATCGTTTGCCTCCGGTCTCTCGATTCCCGAATTGTACCGAAAGCTTTGTTCGGTACTGGAAACTGATTTATTAAGACAATCTTGACAATGGAGTAAGTATTAAATTCCACTGGACCAACAACATAAGCAAGTATGTTAAATTCAGTTAGTTATTTCTTTTCGGTTTTAGCCTTAAAATAATTCATTTTAGAATTATATTAATGTGAAAATACTAAGCATAACATGCGTTCCACCGGCATTCCATTGCGGCGGTCACAACTGCGAAGCCACTGTAGTTCACTGTAGTCCCTCCTACTCCTAGCAGCGATGAATGGGAATGGGGGGAAGCAAGAGCTTAAAAAATGCCAGAGAAGGGAGGCAGTGGCATCAACAGATTGAAGGAGATATCATGACTCATTGGTATCAAACTTTGGTCTTCCATATAAATATTTAAAGTAAGGACATGGGTGTGTTCATTCTAAATCGAAATGCATTCTAATTCTATAATAATATCTAAGTCTAAGTCATTCTTTTTTCATGTCATTGTCATTAGTTCGTTAGTGCGAGTAATTACAAATACATTAATTACATGATTTGGATACCAATAATGGAACTAAGATTTAGACTGTGATTGTCAAAAAGTCATACTCATAGGCAAGAGAACTAGAATATACTAATATACTACCATTAACATTATATACCGTATTTTTATTTTAAAAAAACTTATGAACACCCAAAACCATGCAAAATGTTTCCATAGGAACTTGTATTATGCTTTATTCTTTTAAAGTGGTGATTATTTATATTATTATTACTATTAGGCGGTAGGAAGTCCTCTGGAGTCCGGTCCCAAATTATTTTCTATGAAAAAAAATTGCCATGAACAGTGTATTACATACCTGTTTACTCTTACGATTTGGCGTACAATGTATGATTTTTAGGTGTATACATTATATTCATTATATATGCTTTTTTTTTTTTTTTTACTTTTAGGATAATGTATTGAATGTTTTTGTGATAATATTTTACGATTTTAAGAGTTTGAGGGTAAAATTTCTATGAAAAAAAATTGCCATGAACAGTGTATTACATACCTGTTTACTCTTACGATTTGGCGTACAATGTATGATTTTTAGGTGTATACATTATATTCATTATATATGCTTTTTTTTTTTTTTTACTATTAGGATAATGTATTGAATGATTTTGTGATAATATTGTACGATTTTAAGAGTTTGAGGGTAAACAGGTCTGGTATTATACTAGTTATTGTTAGAAAACAGCAGAAATGTCAGTCATAGCTTTTGCAAATAACTGTCACTTTACAAACCAGTCAGTAAATACTAAATGTTGTAATTGGCACATAGCATTTGCAAATAGCAGCATATAACGTTCTGCTTGTGACTTGCGCCGCTGAAAGGCTCCCAAGTAGCTGGCAAACAGCAACTAGTACCACTCTGATAGCTGAGTTTACTTTTGGCTTGGATCCACAGTCTTTCAATAGTTTCTGTGTGAATGTCCTGGTCTATTGAATTAACAAATTCACGTGCGTGCACAATGACAGCGTGAGCATAAATCACGCTGTTGAGCTGAGCGGCATTTTGATATGCTCGCCAATTGTCCATGATGATAGTTGTCCCTGGTAACACATGATTAGTGATAATGTGCTCAAATGTTTGTGCATCTCGACGGCCAACAACCTCCATCCAACATCGTCCACTACCATGCTTAACCAAGCCGACAACCCACTTACCAAAGCGTTGCTGTCCATGGTGATATTTTCTATGGAAAAAGTAACTCTCATCCATCTCAACTAAAAACAGACTTGCCGTTTTCACCGAAGCCTCCCAGCAGTTGATTGGTTGTCAGCATCCATCGACAGCATTCCTGACAAAGATAGTTGTTATAGTTGACGACAGTGTCCCAGCTAACCAGACTCTCGAACAACATAACGTGCTTAGACTTGACTTTGTAAACCCAATAATACAAGTTCATAACTATTTTTTCAGTTGTTAAATCGCAGTTGGCAAAGAATCGCCCTGTTCTAACACTCCTGTGGATGTGGCATGGGCAACAACGCCACACAAAAAAAACGTCATTGCATTCCGCACGAGCGACTAATGCCATTGGTCACCTGCATGTTCCAAAGTTAACATTGTTTCTGATCAAGCGGTGTCGGACCAGCCACTCTAACCATTCACGCTTGTTTGACATTACAGCATACAACTCCCACAGAGTTACTTCAATTCTGCCCTTATGTGCTGCTGGCAATATAACCGAACTAATGTTTATCGGTCCGGCTGGTCTACCTGCAATAATTAAACAAATTTATTAAAATATACACAAGCATGAATTGACTGTGCAGTGTTTGACTTTCACATATAATGGAGAAAGTAGAAATTTCTGAGAGGAATTCTGCCTTTATTGGTTAAGAACTTCATGCGGCTCTTATTGATATATTAATAATTTAGCTATATTCATTTTGAATTTGTAATTTGTTTTAAATTGAAATGCAATTGTAACAACTCTATAAAATATCATCAAATGATAATATTTAAAAAAAAAAAAAAAATTGTCTTTGACTATTTTTTATGTGAGTATTCATTGTAAAAAAATAAATTTACAAAAGTAATAAGATTTACCTTTAACCTTAAAATAAAAATATATTGTGTATCATGTATTTATATTACATTTATAAAATTTTTTATAATAATTTAGCTATATTCATTTTAAATTTTTAATTTGTTTTAAATTGAAATGCAATTATAAAAAATCTATAAAATATCATCAAATGATAATATTAAAAAAAAAAAAAAAATTGTCTTTGACTATTTTTTATGTGAGTATTCATTGTAAAAAAATGAATTTACAAAAGTAATAGGCTTTGCCTTTAACCTCAAGAGAAAAATGTATTGTGTATCATGTATTTATATTACATTTATCAAATTTTTTAAAATATGAAAATTTCTTTGAAATATATAGACAGATTATGATTAACTGTTACAGCTACAGCATAAAATTTACTAACGAGATATGCCTCACAGGCTTGTTTGATGACACAATAATATTGTCTACATATTACAATATAAAATGTTGCTTTTATAATAAAATATTCAGTAATATTCTTTAATCTATCATTTAATAATGCAGTATTTAAATTTGATTTGATTAGCTATTTAAATATTTGATGAAGAATTGTTGTGATTTATGGTAATGATTAATCTACTTATTATATATTTTAATTTTTAATTATAATTCTCATTTCAGAAACTTTTAGAAGAGGCTAAAAAGCAAGAGGAAAAAGTTAACGTCCTTCTCACACGTGTTCAAAAGTTTATATCATATAATAACAGTCAAGTTCTTGATGTTAACCTTGAAAATTTATCCTACTTGTGGAAGTCTTACTTGGTGTGTTTGCGCAAGTATTTTGACTCACAAGTAGATATAGGAAGAAAAGATACCAGTAAACAGAATAAGACTGCCATTCAAGTTAAAAGTGGGATTCAAGTTTCTGGAACTGTTACCAATGACCAGGACTCAAAAACTCCTTTGCTCAACACTTGTTTCGAAAGGCCACTTTTGTTTGGAGAAGAAGAGGAAGGACAGTCTCAGTTATTTTCCCTTGAGCAGTTTTCAGTAGATGGGACAGAAAGTGTATCTAGTGGCAGCAACAGCTCTATAGATTCTCTCAATGATTTTAGTGATGGAAGCTTTAACTTGGATGAGTTAGAGAAAGATTTTAGATTTACTACTCAGCTCTTGCATGACAAGAATCGGTATGCTCAAGAATTTTCTCTCTCCCCTGAGTTTGCTCAGTTGAGTAAACTCTCTATCTTTGTAGAAGATGGAGGCGATGCAACAGCAGACACAGAGTCACAAGCTGGGGGAGAAGCAAAGTTCTTGTCTTCACTGAAGTCTAATGTCCTCTCAAATACAGAAATAAAAGCTGAGAAAATGAGTTGCAAAGGATCTGATCAGTTCCGAGCGGTGGATGATCAAGTAGTACCTTCCTACCCTGCGTCTCCAGGTCTTTCTGATGTCAGTGGATTAAGTGAAACTCATGCTAGGCCCAGTTTGGCTCTTTTCGAAACCTCAAGCATGAAAATTTCAGAAGCTGCAGGATGTGATGTCACAGATGGCCAACAAACCATGCATCTGGACATATCAAGCAATACTAGTAATATAAGCAGCAGGTCAGAATCACCTCTGAGCTTTACCCATAGCAGATCTGAAACTCCTACTGGGACCTTAACCAGGGCTGAACGTCAAAATGACTTATGGAAGGCCATTGGCTGTATTGATCCCTTTCTCATGGACAAGGATATCGTTGAAGCTTGTAGGGTAAGCATATAACTTGGGGAAAAAGTACTTGATGATTCTGGCTGTGGGTATACTCATGACTACTATAGGTTTTTGTTGCTGAAAAGGGGGCTATAAAATCACATCCCTATTATTATATACCTATGGGACCCTGAAAGCACACTGTCTGAATGTCATGTTCTCTTTCACTTGCTAACTCTCTTTTTTTTCCTCTATTTCTCTCTCTCTCCACCCCTTTACATTATATGACTAATTACAGTGTAAGTTCCTTTTCCTTCTTCCTTATGATCATGTATTTTCTATATTTGAGATTTTGTAGAACCATCTGATGATTTCTATTCAGTGAGCTATTTATGGAGGATTAAAGTCCTTTCCAATATTTCTTTATTGATGGCCATCTTTCCATGATATTTGCCTTATTTCCAATATCCTTGCTTGCCTTACCTAAGCAGTCTTTGCTGTTTTATAGTCATATTCTATTTCCCTCTTATATTATTTAATTAATTCATTTATTTCTAATCTTGTATGTTTTCTGTTAATCTCATACACAAATTCTTTGATCTCATGGGTCACGTCCATAAATGAATGTCTACCATTTGCTGTCATCACACATCTACACAAAGAGCTGAGAGTATTTGTCTCAGTCGAAGGCTTTTTGGACAAAACGTCCAATTCTTTTTATATTATCCTTCTTCAGGTTTTTCTCTACCCTTGGTATGGGCTTTATACGTAAAAGCTGCAGGCATTTTTTTTTGTGTGGATATTTTAATATAAAAGATACATTAATGCTAAAATACAAGGACTGATGATGTGGTAAATTTTGATTCTATTATAAAGATTGTCACTATTCTTCATCTTAGCTCTAAATTTACAATCATAATAATCAAACAGAAACATTTTGAAATTGAGCATTTACATATTTTTAAAAATATATAAATATTTTCATTTCCATTTCCTAAATTATGTCCACAAACCACTGAGAGATTGGCACAGAAATATCTTAATTGTTCCCAACAGTTCGTTTCATCTAGTCTTATATTTGCTCCTTTTTTATGTCTATTGTTAAAACAATTTTAATCTTTACCTATCAATTTAAATGTTTTTGTAAATTGCCTTTGCAGAAAAAAACGCCTCTTTTTTTTTCTTGTTAGAAAATGAACTATGTTTTGTTGTGTTGTCTCCTTAGTCTGCCAATGATCTGACCTGCAGTGATGAAGACTATGTTGGGGCCCCAAATGTTTCCTTTGCTGAGTTCTTACAGCAGTATCGTGAGCTCACTGAATGGTTGAGCCAGGTGCATAAGGTCACTCAGAGAGAGGTCACTAGCTTGTCAGAGAAATACCTCAATCAGGTCAGTTCTTATTTAAGAGTATTTATGCACATTGCTATATTTATCAGAAGTGGTCTGTTTGTATTATTTTATGTGATGGAATGGGAACTTTCTTTAAATAGCATTAACTGTGCTGTCATCAGTTTGCAAATTTTGTTTACCATGTGACGACTTCTGTGTGTTTCACGTTGTTATCATTTAATGTTATTAACTTTTACATTCCCACTGATTAAATTGGAACTCACTGTAACTTTAACTCTTGTCAAATCTAAGTGAGAATCTTAACCTTACAGCTTACCAATTACCAAAAGATTGTGTCTTATTTGAAAAACTTTGACAGTCAATCTGTCTTATGTTTCACCTGAGATATTTCTTATGTCAATATTGAAATGTTATAGACCTTGATATGGGGTAAGAGTCAATGACAGTCATTATTGAAAGTTTAAAGAAAATACTCACTCTTAATGATGATTCCTTTTAAATGAATTCATGTCTTTCATAAATGCTTATGGAAAGTTCAGAAACAGACTGGTTAACAGTTCCTTCCCTTTCAGAAAGTATCAATAGAAATTTAAAAAATCTGCTGCCAGCAATTGATAATTTACACACAAAAAATGAACATACCTGGTTTTGTATTTTTCTTTTCAATAACTGCAGTACCACTTACATTTTAATGTTATCGAAACTGGAAGTTTAAAGATATTGTGTCAAAACATTAAAGAATAACATTTGATATTTTATAATAATTGTGTCTTTAATTGAGGGTTTTGATGTCATCCTATCTCTTGTTGGTCTGTCTGCTGTGGTCATCCTATCTCTTGTCGGTCCCAAATGCTGTCGTCATCCTATCTCTTGTTGGTCCCAATGCTGTTGTCATCCTTTATCTTGTGTCATCCTATCTCTCATTGGTCCCTATTGTTACGTACTGTTATAAGGTTGACAAAATTTAACCTGTTTTAAGATTTGGTTGGTTAGAAGAACAATATGTAAAAAATTACTAAAAAACTATATACAAAGAAAAACAATAGCAAAGCTAGTGATATTAACAAAAATCAATGTAATCATGCTATAAATTTAATACAAACATGCATAATTAAAAAATACAGCAATAAAAACTCTATTAACTTAAACCACAGCAAGTGAAAAAAGTATAATACAAGAAAGGTACAAAGATTAATCCAAACACATATAGGAAAAATGTTGTTAGGTCTATTGTCTTGTATCTCTGGTAAATCTCATAAAAATCTCTGATATGTCTATGGGTCACAGTCGACCTTCATATTGATGTCGAATGAGTCAGAACCCTCCAAAACAGAAATTCTAGAAAGTAAATCTCCAGAGAGTATTTCTTCCTCCATGTAGACCCTTCTGGAAACATAAACAAACTTTCCCCAGTCAAGTGGGGTGGGGGGAAATGAGGAAGAGTTAATTGATGACGTCAGAAACAAAAACGAAGGAGAGTTAAGGCTGCATGCCAGGGCTGGTAAAAAAATACAACTAGGTCAACACACAGGCTGTAACACCCATGTTATGGTCATCCTATAAATTGTTGGTCATCATGCTGTTGTCGTCTGTCTCTTGTTTGTCCCAATGCTGTGGTGATCCTATCTCTTGTTGGTACCCATGCTGTGTTCAACATATTTCCATTTTGGTACATATTACATGCAGTACACAGTATCCACATGTTTGATCTATTAGATAGGATTGCAGGGTTTACACACTCGGGTGCTACTTGTATAAGAAGAGTTCCCTCCACTGTATTTTAACTGTTCCCAAACTAGTGTCCAAATGCTATTTAAAACTCGCACTTGACAAAAGGATCCCAATAAATTAGTACGTTGTGTGGGATTTTTTTATCTCACCTGTATTTTCTCTGTCGGGCATGTCTAATCGCTGGCTGGGTCTTCATTTTGTTACTTCTTCTACCATAGCGCACATTTTATCATTAGTTGTAGCTTATGAGGGATGTACAAGAGTCATAGCTTCCCTGTACTGCCCGGTGCACCCCCCACCCCCCTGTGAGACCAGATGTAAGGAAGCCTCTCTGGCATAAGTTGCATTTGTTTGATGATGGCAGCTGTGTCTGAAACAACATTTCTCTTTCAAACTGGTGATTAGCAAGGATCTAAGTTACAGACTCAAAAGCCGAATTGCAGACCGCAGTAGACACATGGTGCAGAATGTGTGCTTGATGTAAAACACTGAGTTACAGTTCTTTGAATTTAAACAAATTTGCCAGTTGGGCCAGTGATGTACCACCGCATGATGCCTTTATAAACACATTTTGTCCATGATGCCCACGTGTGATTAAGCCCACGATGTCCGCATGTACACATTCTGTCCATGATGTACACAATAAGTCCATGATGCCTGCATGTGCACATTCTGTCTACTTCACTGTTATTTATTTATATTTTTTTTATGGGGGTGCAGGGCACCTATTGATTTTTATTCTTGATGGTATCTTTGACTAACATATGCAAATAAATGAGCAGACTCCAATTTGAATCAACTGAGCTATAATATATTATTTTCGGAGCGACCAAAAAGAGACATCACACGAAGAGACGAATGTATCTTAGGTCTGATAAGGACGTCCAGCATAGAATACTTCTGACCATGCCTCTTTCCATCCTCCAAGATGAATATTTTAAACTGTTCATCACTGAAAGTAACATACCATGGGTTCTTATTGACCCAATGTATCATGGAAGCCAGTTGAATGACTGGAATCATTTTAAGGAGTGATCGTAATAAAACGTTTAATTATGTCCCCTCGATGGGAAGAAAAGAAACACGGGTTCAAGATGAAAATTGTCTGCAACATACAGTACCAATAATTGTCGTGGTACTTACTATGAGGGAGCCCAGCACGTTACGAGCTGATGAATGCATACGCATGCCTAAAAATAGATGACCTATCATTGATAATTCCCTAACAACCAAACACCAACCGTATTGATTTTACTCAGAGGGGTGTTATAATTAACAAACGGACACCCCATCTATTGATTCACATTGTGTGCCGAGGAAAAGCGGCGCCCCCGGGCGAAGTCTGAGAATGGCGCCCATCAAAATGTAACAAAAAGTACCGCCCTGTCCGCACCAGCAGAAGACGTATTTGGCGCCCTTTGTCTTTGTGAACTATATGACAGTTTATTGTTTAATTCATTATAAAGATATGATGGTGCCCGGGACGAGACCGCCCCCCCCCCCCCTTTTTTTTCGCATGGTCCCGGTGGTATCATTTTTAAAAAAATATAAACTGGAGCCCCAGCCATTGATTACACATGTGCCTTGTCCTGTTTAAAAAAAAACAAAAAACCGCCCTGTCCGCACCAGCAGAAGACGTATTTGGCGCCCTTTGTCTTTGTGAACTATATGACAGTTTATTGTTTAATTCATTATAAAGATATGATGGTGCCCGGGACGAGACCGCCCCCCCCCCCTCTTTTTTTTCGCATGGTCCCGGTGGTATCATTTTTAAAAAAATATAAACTGGAGCCCCAGCCATTGATTCACAATGTGCTTTGTCCTGTTTAAAAAAAAACAAAAAACTGGCGCCCCACACCGTGCACGACTCTCTGACAGACTGGTGACCTATATATTGATCAAATTAACGTATGATACCTGAGATGTCCATAAAGATTTTTATCCAACTTGGTGAGGCAAGCATTCAAGGTCAATGTCGGGAAATAGCACGCGCTCTTGTGCGCGGCAATGAGTTGTGCGCGCGTTTTGAAATTGCACCTAAAGCCGGGAATAATGGCAAGTGTCACGTGACGTGAGCGGCCCAGTTTGTGTGGGGAGTGTGTAAACAGGACCACTCAAATATCCCTTGGTCTCGTGTTCCTTTAGTTTTAGGGGGGTTCGATAATAGATCAACACGCATCTCTGTGGGATCGATAGAAAGGCACATTATGGGGAGCCTTAAGTTTAAAAGAACTCTGTGTGAGGATGGATAAGGGGGTAACAATGAAAATGTTAGTTTTATAGAATAGTTCAGTTGCATTTGTTAACCTAAAGCAGGTGCGTCTATCCCTTCTTCGCGCCCCCCCCCCCCTCTTGAGTGGTGGAAGCTTTGGTAATGCTTATTTGGTGTCCAAACGCTTATTTATTTTACAGCGATCTATGATCTGACGAGATCTACTTCATTTTTAACAAAGGATGACTTGCGCGACATAAACACGCAGATGACGTGTGCACTTATATTTGGCACAACCAAGAGGACAGCTGTGCGTTATTATGTAAATATATATCGTCTTTAGCGTTTTATTTTCTTCAATGTTTTTCGTTGCCCCCCCCCCCACCTTTTTTTTTTATAATTTTTTTTTTTAAATACATCAGAACTTTTGTTGCACAGTGGCGCCATTGTCGGAGAACTTTTGACGTTCTTTAATTTATTTGTTTCCTTTAGGCCAACTTAAAGTATTACATCCCCACGTTCGTGTTTTTTAATACCCATTGTTTGACACAAATTTTATACACTTTCATTGTACCCCGAATATGCGATCTCGTTAACCTGAACTCTGAACTTTCCTACGCACCATTGTCTCGAACTTCATCATGATATCCACCCACACTGTGTGTGTGTGTGTTTAATGATGTGTTATACTACACGTGATTCTGCTATGCTGGTCCAGGCTGTTGTTGGTTTTGTTAATTTTCTCACAACCTCCATTACCGCTATCCATTGGGTTGGCTGCACATCGACTGGTTACTATACAATGTCAGCCACTTTCCATGCACGTGCCGACCTTTTCGTACACGTGTTAGCATTTTCTTTCTATCGATGTGGTGGCGCTCTCACATCCTGCCGGCGATCCATGAAAGGAACGGCCGCTAATCTTTTCGTAAATGCCCTTTAATCAACCCAGGCTCATAAAGTGAATCTGAGATAAACTGGGTTTAATATGCAGATACCCCTAATAACAAAAGATGTAACACTACGGATGGCTTTTGGTCTGTGTACCACCAGAGCTAGAAAAGCAATGATATTGTTGCTGCTCATCTCCCAGAGAAGAAACGTGTGTTGAAAAGAAAAAAAAAAATAATAACGACGGACGGGAGCCGGTGCACACATCTTGACCTGGTTATCTCTTACGTTACGTTTCTACCACCAGGGGTTAAAACAATAAACTCAGCTAGTCTCAAACTACTGGATGTCCCGCTTACACTGAGCCGACTTTGGTGTAAGGCGGTGCGACAAATCCATTTGTATACAGTTAATTTGATTGAACCTTGCATCCTGAACAGTATTGGAACCAATTGCCTTTTAAACAAATATCGGGGTACAATCAATGCTCCAATGTAAAAACACTAAAAATATTATATGGCCATACAATGGTGGCCAATGGGTATAAACGAGATTTTATAGGTATTCTAGGACAGCGTTCCTCAAATGGTGGTCCGCGGGCCGGTACCGCTCCGTGAGCCTTAACGTTGCGGGTCCGCAGAACACGAAAGGTTTTGATTGATTTGGCACCGGTCCCTGGTGCAATTTTAAAACTATTCCACCGGCCTGCCAACGCATAATAGCTTGAGAAACGCTGCTCTAGAACATTCTCTCTTGCTAGAGCCGCTTAAATCTGGATTTTTACTGCAAGCCCGGTGTGTGGAGGTGGTCGGTAATTAATCTAAATGCAGATAACCTACACCAGGATGGTTGCACATAGAGAGATGTGCAGATCAACCAGGGGGGGGTGTGGGGGGGCTATGATTTCATCTGAACGTCTGTCATACAAACACACACCGCTAACTAACCCACGTGCCGTGGCCTATCTGGCAACGCGCCCAGGTCCAGGTCCTAGCTATTCTCGTGGT
>CAXITT010000032.1:1672564-1707352 GCA_964033795.1 Lymnaea stagnalis
AAAGGGGGGAGAAAAAAGTTCACTGTGATAGGTCAGAACGTGGAGGGGCGGAGCTAGGGTCAAGCTGTGAACAGAGACATAACATTAATCCCATCTGGCGTCAAAGTGCCGTAAGTCAGGATAAGTCTGTGTTCCAAATTGACCCGGCTGGCGGTGTTCGTGCTAGCCACAATCGCACTTATTGAAAAGTCCGCCTTGCCCTGGTGGTCACTACTATTGAAGTGTTTGGAGACGGGACACTGTTTATCTTGTGTAATGTTTCGGAGGTGTTCGGTACACCTGTCAGAGAGACGGCGTCCAGTCTCCCCTATGTATGTCATCTGACAGCGGGTGCAGACAATGGCGTAGATAACGTTGCGGCTTGTACAGAGGAAACCGTCGCGTATCTGAAAACTGCCCTTGGGGAAACGTATGCGTTCAGTCTGGACGACAAAAGGGCACGTGTTGCAACGACTGCGTCCACACGGCTTGGTCCCAAAGTGGGAGGTGGGAGCATTGATACGACTGCGTACCAGGAGGTCTCTCAGATTTTTATCCCGTCTGAAAACAATGAGAGGTGGGGAAGAGAAAATTTCTCGTGTGTCGGTGTCTGCGAGTAGTATAGATCGATGTTTAAGGAAAACACGTTTAGCAATCAGACTGTGAGGGTGATAAGTTAAAATGAGTTTTGTCCTGTCAACCTTGTCGCTCAGACGTGGTCTGAAGGCATCAGCACGTATAATATTCTTAACCCTTTGGAGGGCTGATGAAAGTACTGTCTCCGGGTAAGACCTACACCGGAAAAAGTCTATCAATTCAAGTGCCTTGTCCCAAAAGTCCTCATCCGACCGACAAAGTCGACGAAGACGGAGTAATTGAGAGAAAGGAATAGAGTCCTTACAGGATTTAGGGTGGGATGAAGAGTAGAGAGATACCTGTGGCTGTCAGTGGGCTTAAAGTAGGCAGAGGTGTGTAGGGTGTCTTTGTGAAGAGTGACTGTAATGTCCAAGAAATTGACTGAGGTCTCAGAGATGTGAGATGTGAATTTAATGGAGGGGTGAAAGGAGCCTACAAAGTTAATGAACAGGTCAAGTTCACTCCTCTCCATAGTGGTGACCCCTATACCATCATCTATGTACCTCTTATAGAATTCAGGGAGGCGTCCAGTATAGCTGCTTTCGACCAAGTGTTCGAAATGCCCCATGAACAAGCAAGCATAGCTGGGTCCCATTTTAGTCCCCATAGCAACACCACTGATTTGGTCAAAGAATTGGCCACCAAACTCAAACGAATTGAGGGTGAGGACTAGTTCAGCCAATCTGAGGAGGGTGTTGGTGGGTATAGATGGGTGGGGTCTAGTCTCGAGAAAGAATTTGAGAGCTAAGAGACCGTCAGTGTGGGGGATGGAAGTGTATAGAGAACATACATCAAGAAGAAATAGATGATGTTTCTTTTCAGGAGGGATTATGATGGATTCAAAGGTTTGAAGAGCATGGTTGGTGTCCTTAATGTAAGTAGGCAGTGAGGCAACGATGGGTTGAAAAACTCCATCAAGGAATTCCGAGATATGTTCGGTGGGGCAAGAGCATGCTGAGACAATGGGTCTGCCAGGGTTACCATACTTATGAATTTTGGGAAGTAGGTAGAAGCATGGCTTACCGAGGTCACTATCGAAGATGTGTAGGGCAGAGGCCGATTTGGGGAGCGCTGATTCTGCAATCATTTTCTTGATAGTCCCTTTCACCATGTCGTTATGTTTGGTGATAGGGTTGTTGGTCCTCGGTTGGTAGAACTGGCTGTCTTCTAGTTGCCTATGAGCCTCCTTGATGTACAGATCTCTGTCCCACACCACAACAGCTCCCCCCTTATCAGCTGGTTTGATGACGATATCTTTCCGACTGCGCAGCTTAGAGAGTGCGAGTGATTCTCTTTTAGAAAGATTGGATTTCCGGAGTGGAGCTAAAGAGAGGTTCTTGATGTCATGTTCCGTGCTCTTTATATATAAGTCTAAAGCTTTAGATTGATTAGAAGGTGGTGTCCAAGTAGATTTGCGTTCCCTATGAAATGGGAAAATCTCGTCTTCGGGGAGGTCGGTACTTTTCCCACCGAAATGAAACTGAAGCCTCAAGGAACGAAAGTAGCGGTGGGAATCCGAAAGAAGTTGATATCGGTCGCATCGGTGATGTGTATACCAATATATCGATTAGGCGTGATTGAAAATATTACTCGTTACAATATTCAAAGACTAGGTGGTAACGTCATTGTGTCTGAAACATTCCTCATCACAGCTCCCAATACTCACTCAAGACCACCAATAAAGTTAATTTGTGAATTTTTAAAAAAAAAGTGTGTGTGTGTGTGTGTGTGGGGGGGGTGTGATTGTTCCGTATACGCACATCAATTATATATCAGGGAACGGTATGGAAGAGGTGTGACCTAGATTTTAAATTAAGAACGTGCAATTAACGGAGAAACGGCAGTAAGCACTCAAAACGATGAGATTAACTCTTTGGACAAACAGTTTTTACAATTTAAAAAAAAATGGCGTCAGATGTTGATCGCTAATGGAGATGCTAATAGTTCTAAGATGAGTTAGCCAATCATGGACGTTGTAGTATCTGTCTAAAAATGTTTGGGGCGATTTCTTTGATGTCCGGTCCCAGTCGTTAATTGGTTGGAATAAGCGGGGCATTGATCTGCGACAAGTGCGAACACGTGAAGCCTGTTATCTTGGGGGTGGGGGATGTTTACAGTATGCACCCCTCCCCCCCCCCATCTGACTACACAGTAAAGTTGAGTCCATGGATTATATAAATAGAAATTTGTAAATTTATTGCCAAAATAGTTTTGCGTTTTTTCCATGTGCGGTTACTTAAAATACTGTCATGCTTAAGTTAGTTGATCCCAGCCCCTTCTTGGTTATAAATGAGTTTCAATAAAAATAAAACATTCGTCATTAATTTTTAACTATGCTATCTCGATTCCAATACTTTATCTTCCAACAACTCAAAAGTTCACCGATCCTTTCTGTACGTGATGATATTCAGATTGAATTATTTTATTTTTAAAATTGTGTTTTGTGTTAAGTCTTCTGATTTGTCATCTGCAGATAACTGCTTCATTAAGATTTGTTCACGCTCTACTCTCAGTCCACTGTTAAATTGTATATTATCTTGTCATTGATCTTCTAAAATATTTGTTCCTCTGGCCCATGTACACTTTCTTCATCTCAATGAGACCAAGGCCATTTAATAATTTAAAAGAAAAAAAGAACCATACTCGTTAATGTGCCCAAATGACATTTTCACGTTTTCACATGCACATCTGCGCATCTGTAAATCAGAATGAGTTACATTGAAGAGATCGTGCCATAGTTTATTAATGACAATGGGCCAACAAGTCTGCTGTAAAGAGGTTGCGAGTGGCCATTTTACTTTAGGCTCGGGGCATGGGCGCCCGCAAGGGTGGCACTTGCCCCCCCTCCCCCCTGGATTGATTGGATAAAAAAATTTTAGACAAAAATAGACAAAAAATGTATTAAAGTAAAGAGAAAATAAAGAGAAAGTAACTAAGCTGATGTCCTGTCCGTTCATTCACCATACAAATACGCTATAGTAAATTAAAACTACATTAAAACATTGCTAAAAAATTTTGCCTCCCCCCCCCTAAAAAGTTAATTGATTTTTTTGCCCCCCCCCCTCTAGAAAGTTTTCTGCGGGCGCGCATGGCTCAGGGAGGACTTCGTTGCTTTGCGTTTTACGTCACAGTTTTCTAATAATACTTCATCTTAATCCATTATGGGAAAATATTAAAGAATAAAATAAAATCTTAGTTTAGTTATGAAAATTTTATGTATGTTTTGAATTTTTTTAGGTGTGATGTGACACTAGAGGGGGGTAGGGATGGTAAAGAATTTTTGACAGAGGGGAGTGGGGGGGGGGTCTGAAAAGATAATTTTTTGTGTGATGTAATTTGCGAACAACCCCTAAGGTGACATTTTAAAAAATGTGTTTCTTCGTTTATTGATTTTTTTATTTTTTCGTTTATTGATTTTTTGATTTTTTCGTTTATTGATTTTTTGATTTTATGTCCTTTTTTTTATGCTGTCCATGAGTTTATTGGCCTCAAGTGTTTTTATAGAATTTTAATGCCACATAATTAATCGCCTACCTCACATATTGCAATGGCTATATCTTATTATTTACAACATAGTCTTCTATTTTTTTTTTATCATAGAGTTACCATGAGGAGATGCTTGAGCGCTCACCTCGCAGAGAGTTTCTCAACAATTACTCCCACCAGGTGCTTGTGCGGTACCCCAATATGGCTGATCAGATCAGTTCAAAGATGGCTCGACTCAATACTCAGTGGGAAGATGTAGAGCAGGCAATAGTACCCAAGCATGGAAAGCATGATGCTGATACAATGCTGCAAGGTAAAAATAAGTTTGAAAAATTAAAATCTTCAGTATATTGAGAAACATCCCTTTCAGTTAACGGCTTGGTGGCCCGCTGAAAGATTTAATCTGACTTGCAAGACCTTCTGGGTACTGTTAAGATTATCTTTAATAGGCTATGAAATTAATAATCCCAATGTAAAATTGTAACACTAATAATCACAGCAATAATTTAAAAAAATATTTGACAGTTTCCACTGCTTATTTCAAACTGAACTCAGACGAACTCATGATTTCTAGAAGACTATCAGGCTGCTTGCATAATAATTAAGTTTCCATGCAGCCCTCTGCACAAAAGAAGTTGCACACAAGGAAGTGATATTTTAAGACAGGTTTTTATCCTTGATCAAGAGCCATCTTAAAAGTTTTAAGTGTGTCTTCCAAATATTTTACCATATCTGACCAGACATAGTATGACTAATGCATAAAAGCTTCTCATTGCTGATCATTCTATTTGTACATTATCAGTTATCTTTCTTGTCAGTTACCTTGTTGAGAATTCATATCAAATTTTATTTTAATCTTATCAAAAGTGAATGTTATTTTAGCCTGTTGAAGTATATTCAGTTTCATTTCTAGGTGAATAAAGCAAAAGTATTAGTAGTGTGTTATATCTAAAAGTACTTAGTGTTGGTTTGTCCGAGAACAGAACCATCCCCTTGGCTGAAATAGAATTTTTTTGTTTTTTAAAAAAAAAAGCATGTGGGGAAATAAAAGCAGATATTGATGTATGGAAAACTATCATGATGGAATTTAAAGAAGAAAACACAATTGTAAAAAATCTTGTGACTTGTATTAGTGAAAATATAAAATGTTTGATAAAGAACCAAAGAAAGATTCAAAAGTTTTGTTCAAAAATGTTCAAATTCAACTTAGAAGGAAAATATAATCACGAAGATGAAGAAGAAAGTGCTAAGCTAAGTATGTAACTCTTAGTATATTAACATCAGACCTGTTTACCCTCAAACTCTTAAAATCGTACAATATTACAAAAATTTTCAATAACTTATATTTATAGTAAAAAATAAACATGCTGTCAATGTTCCATCTAAGGTTTGCTGGTTCGTATGCAAAATCATACAGTTGTGTGCAAAGTTTTACATCAATTTTTTTGTGTGCAAAATTTTACAGCCCACAAATACAAACACACACTTGCATGGAAATTTGCTGCGCGGATACTCAAAACTGTTGCGCAGCGTCTGTGAGATAGCTGCGCGGCCACGCAGCTTAAGGGGAACATTGCATGCAGTATATATAATTTATACACCTCAAAATCGTACATTGTACGCCAAAATCTTAAGAGTAAACAGGTCTGTAACATACAATAAGACATTTAATGGATGAAATTATATTGACAATCTTGATGAAAAGTATTCAGGCAGTATTATTTATTTTAATGATGATGCTGTTTATTCGTGATAATGGAAATGAGTAAAACAAAGCATGTGAAAACCTGAAAAAGGAACGCAACAAGTGTGGGCAGGAAGCCTTCATCGAAGAACAAACAACAGAAAAAACAGAATTAATGTAAAAATAGCACTTAGCTGGAAAGTAGTATCCGAGAGGGCAGCAAAAGAATTGTTCTTTATTAGGATGTTGTTCTTGGTTTGGTTTTTGTATAATGCCGATTATTATCTTTTCACCACTTTCACAAAATGATTTAATGTGCACACTTTGAAATTTTCAATGATAATTTCCAGCAGTTAAAAGAGGAAAAAAGGGAACAAAGAATAGATGAACTCATTAAAGGGCAATAATCTTTGCAATATTGTTAGGTCCGTCTTTTATTGATTATCCCCCATACAAATAAAGCTACAACAACAAATCGTTAACCCCATACAAATAAAGCTACAACAACAAATCGTCAAATTCTAAATCGGAATGGAGTGTCAAACTCAAAAGCAGATATATATACTGAATAGAACAGAATTATTTTTTTTAATGTTAAAGGTACTATTTTAAGTTTTACATTATTGACTAAAGGATAATTGTGCCTATTCTATATATTCACCAATTTTGTTTAAAATGTCTTGAAATTTACACCAACTTTCATTGAATCTTTCAAATAATGTCAAAAGTCCTTAATAATTATTTTTTAAAAAACCCAGCAAATCCACAATTTAAATAAACAGTTTTGCCTCTTGTTATGCCTTTATTTTGATACATTTTATCCTTATCCAATACTATCTACTGTATTTTGTTATATTTTAAGACCTAGAATGTGATCTGAACTCTCTCCGCCGCTGGTTAAATGCCATTGAAGCTCGTCTGCTACCACTGACCATCAAAGCGGATTGGACTGACTCAGAGTTTGAGGAGAGACTGCGACAGCATCAGGTAGGATCATTTTGAAATGTTAGCCTAAAAAAGTATGTCTTGCTAAGAAAATAAAAAAATCATTTTTTTCAATCAAACACTTCTTTAAATGAAAAAAGAAATTGGTTCAAAATAATATTGTTAGATCTATTTCTTTAAGTTCAAATTAATTATTTTTTATCTCTTTTATTAAAGATTTCAGAAAATCTCATTTCATGTAAATTTTACAGTGCTATTGAAATAACTTTCTTGGAGAACATTGGGTAAATAGCATTAACTATTATTGCTGAATACTGAATTTGAAAGATTAATTTCATGAAAAGTTCAAAGAGTGAATGTAAGGGAGAAACTGCAAATTACTCATTTGCTCCAGGAAAAGTTAACTCTTATTAAATAAAGGGCTTTTTGATATATATATGATTATTTCCCCTAGATGTTCACTAACTGAGGGCAAATATTTTATTCTTTCTGCAAATGCATTCATTTATTTAAACTGCTAAGGCTGCATGTAATTATACTCTTAAATATTTGTAAAAATTATGTCTGTTATTTTTGAACAACATGGTTCCACTGTTCACACAAGGTTTTATTCTGACCCAATACACTACAGTCTGGAGGTTAGCAAGATAGTGCATTTCTTTCTACTAGTATTTTGAGGATCAGCACTTTTAAAAAAAAAAAAAAAATTATTATAATTTTAAAGCAGAAAGTATGTAGGCTGTTATAAATGTGGTAAATGGAAGATAAAAATGTTTGTTTAAATTTTTTAAGCCAAAAGAAATATTTCCCTTGAAAACCTCTGGTTCAAGGTAACCCCTTTAGGGATAAAGTTTGAATTATTCAACTCTTTCGCGTGTACCATTTGTAATTTTGTTTATCTTGCCTTTTGGGTTTCTTTGCTAATTTTTTAAAAATAATATTTATTTATCTTGTCCTACATCTAAATGTTGCATTAAAACTAAAGCCCCCAATAGCCTGCAGGTCTGACCTCAACTGCTTCATTGCACATCAAACTTGTTAGTTGATGGTGGGAAGCTGTCAGCCTCAGGCAACACATTCAAATGATGATGCCCAACATTGATGAGTTGGCTCTATGGTGGTGGGTTGGCCATAGAGTAGACAGATCTCAGTCCACTTTCCATAGTTATATGTAGAAACCACCATTTTTAGCTATTAAGAAAATAAAAATTTATAATGAATTTAATTTAATATTTATCTTCAGTGATTGGCATCAGACATAAGCATTTAACCCTCTCTCAGAAGTTGGGATTCGATTTAATAACAGCTTTAGTTTGGTTCGGTTTGCTTCAGTTCAGTAAAAACCTAAATTTAGGTTCTGTTTGGTAATAACTAGGGATGTTATACTGTTTTTATTTCTTCAGCTAACGGTTTGTGGTCTTAACAGTCCAGTTTTAAACTCGTTTTCTTTTATGTTATATAGGCACACACTTAAAGAACAAAAGCAAGGCTAAAACAATGAAAGCAGCGGGCGCTTTGTATCATCTTTCCTCACTTTTGTTATCTTGTGGCGTGTTGGGGTTTGTTTTTTACCATCTAGAACATCATGCTACTGCGGCGTACTATCTCCACCCACATACATCTCGCATCATACAGCTTTTGACAAATGTTTAAAAAAAGTCAAGTTTTAATAAAATATACTCCATTTCTGGCTAAGTAGTGATGTGCCACATTCGTAATCATTGTCGGTTCTAAAATTTTGAGATCCAGTTCATTCGGGTTGGTTTGTACTTAGTGACGTCGAAGTTCAGGCTCAGTTCGGGTTCGGTCGTCTGCAGGATTCGGCTCAGTTGTCAGTAGGATTCGAGTTTGGTTCGGGTTCTGTTCCATTCCATCTCTAATTAGGGCTTACTGAACTTGTGATTTGTATGTTGTTGGTTGCTACTGGAGTTTTCTCCCATGTGTGATTTTTAACTCCGTTAGGTAATAATGAATGGTATACGCTGTCTGTGTGTTTCTGATTTATTATTTGTCCTGACTTACGTTAGGGGTGTGCGGCTGTCACGTTATTATTGAAATCTTTTTATAAAGCCCTTTTTTTTGTGTGTTACATATTCCTAACCACTTGTCTGAGTTGTATTGAAATGAACATGTATCATGTTATAGCTCATGATGATCTCTATAATTGATTTGTAAATGACCTGTCATTCTAACACATCACACCTGTCATTCTATCCTGTCACATCTAACATTCTGTCACACTTGTCATTTTATCATGTCACACCTGTCATTCTATCCTGTCACATCTAACACTCTGTCACACTTGTCATTCTATCACATCACACTTGTCATTTTATCATGTCACACCTGTCATTCTATCCTGTCACATCTAACATTATGTCACACTTGTCATTCTATCACATCACACTTGTCATTTTATCATGTCACACTCGTCATTCTATCCCATCACACCTGTCATGCTATCACATCACACCTATCATTCTGTCCAATCACACCTGTCATTCTATCCCATCACACCTGTCATGCTATCACATCACACCTATCATTTTATGGCGTGACTCCAATAATTTCATCACTTCACATCTATCATTCTCTCACATGACACCTGTCATTCTTTCACATCAACCTATCATTCTACCACATCACATCTATTGTTTTATCACTTCACAACTATCTTTCTATCACCCACACCTAGTATTCTTTCATTCACACCTCTCATTCTTTCACTCACACCTATCATTCTATCACTCGCTAGCTATTGTTCGTACACATTTACTGGGAAATGATAATAATAATTGGACAATGGTCAATGAAACTTAATATTCAGCTATTCATACTTGCTGATTAGAGGGATGGATTGTTGCTTTTTATGCCTTTGTGATTAACACGCAGCACATTCGTCTTTGGCCGAACTCTTGTGGGTGTCGGTTATAGTTGTGCATGTGGGCTTCTGTTGTGAGAAGTATTCCTGGATATAAGAAGTTTTTTATTTATTTCATTGGACACCGAACGCCAAGTGTGGCCACACAAATGTAATGCGTGACCCAACTTTCTGTTATTTACGCCCAACACCACAATTATATACAAATAAAATCCCAGAGAGCTGGTGCGTTGATGCTGCTTGTAGACACCTGAACAGGGAGTCCCAGTGCAGAGATCACCTTTAAGGGGAGTCTTTGCTGGCTGCGAACTTGTCCCACCCTATACACTGATTAGCATAAGTAATATTCTGTAATTTCTAAAGGGGCGCTTTGTGACGCCGAGTTTAAAATAGCCATGTTCTCACTCTGTGCCGCATTTCTTTTGGGGCTAGCCGGGGACACACACCGAAAAATACTTGTGCGTAGAAAATGCTTTTGTGCCTTTAGTCAGAAGCCTATTCCCTGCTGTCAACCCCGATTGTGTCAGCTTTGTTGAGTTGAACAAGTCCGTTTCCTTTAACGTTGGGTGGGCGTGGTAGGGCATATGACGGCTGATTTTTGACAGGGTGCATGAGGTGTGTTTTTTTAAAGTTGTCCTGCTGGCTGGGTAGACTTTGTTGTTATTGCTTGGAGATTATAATAAAAATAATTATTTCTATTTGAAAGGTTCTTTGCTCAATGCTCCTATGGCACATGGCTTAGATAAGCCGTATAATCACATGGATATCGATTTGTGCAAACATGGATATCGATTTGTGCATTTTTCATTTTAAAATCACGAATCCAATACGAAAAACTCTTGTCATCTGCCAAAAGAGATAATCATATTTTTTTTTAAAGTTACGTGTAGACATTAATATGAACTCAGTCATGCAGTTGTGTTCCTTTCAAAACGCTCTCACATGCATCCTGCCCTAGAAAAAAACAAACAACAAAAAAGCAACGACAAACCGCATATCACCATTACCCCTTTCGTTTTGAAACAACATTGTGTCTTTTGGGTATCAGATGCCGTTACTTGTAGGTGTGCTATTCTCAGGCGGGCATGATACTGCCCTAGCTGGGATCTGTTGCAGATGCTGGATAGTCATTTCACTGATCATGCTGGGATTAAGTCTCTTTCGATATCTCGTCATCGATGTAGTTCCATGGGACCCCCTCACTTTTTAGTTTGGGAATCACTGAGTTAAAGTCTTCGCTGGTCCTAACCCGTCATCAAACTGACAGGATGTCAGGGGTCAAGTTGCTGTCGATTTGTACTTTCTAAACCTAGCAAAAATGTATTTTTTCCCTCCAGCGACGGTTCTTAAACTTGTCTATCATAGATTTTTAAAGAAAAAAGGTTGGATGTGAATCTAAATGCTTAAGTCACTGAGACAATGTGCTAAGACGTGGACTGCTAGAGTACAGTCTATGTAAGGGGTCTTCTAACTCTTTTCACCATTGGGCCGGTTCATTGCCCCTTAGGCCTGAGACTTTTAGGGGCCGGTTTGCTGTCCCTTAAAGCACTCTTTAGGACTGAAATATCGTTTGAAAACAATATAAACTTATTACTATGCAAAATGCACATATATTATATGTAATGGAGAAAAAAAACAATGCACTATTTAAAAGGGAGAACAATTTTAAACATCAAGTTACAAGTATTTCAATGAGAAATACTGGCATGCTTTTGGCTCAATAGTTGATCAGTATCAGTTACCATATTCATCACAGATCCACGCAGGCCTCTTGACACCTGGCTAGCTAGATCTGGTCTTAGGACATAATTTAAGGACCCCTGGTCTATAGCCCTGTATGACAATACTCACGAAGGGATTTTAACGTGGTGGTTTATGATGCCCGTTCCCCCCGTAGCACGGGAATCACTGTTGTAAAGAAATCTATTGAATGTCTCTTATCTAAAGGAAGCGGTCGACTTGAAATATGTTTGGCCCGACTTGGAAATTGTGCGTAGACCGCCAGGCAACTCTGTTCGTTGCGACTCGTATTGCCGGTCCTTGGTTTTGATCAAACTTATTTGCTTGCATATTCAATTCTTCTCTATTTGGCAAACACATATAATTGTCTACTGATAACAGTACTCGTGTTTACAGAAGTCGGCTTGAATCAGCCAGCCCTCGAGATAAAAAAAGGTAACGTGTACCAATGGAGCATGGGAAAACTGCAGAAACGCTCTCAAAACGTTTGCTAAATTATGATACTTGCTAATACAGTATTTAGTAATTAGCAGGATACAGCGGTGTAGCTTGACTAAATGTCTGCTGGGGCGAGCTCCCAAAGCTGACTGCAGAAGCGGTACCAAGCACGAAGCTCCTAAACCAGCCCCCCCCCCCTTTTCCAATAACATAAGAAAGAAGTGCCGCCCGGGGCTATTTCCCCCTCTCCCCTTGGTACACCACTGGCAGGGTGCATATTGAACATTATTATCTACATCGTAGCCCCAGCACACATACTTTACTCTAATAGGACAATATTTATTAAGGCCTAAAAAAGGTGGGCAAACTGTAAAGTTCTGAAAACGTGGGTTGATAACGGACGGTGAAATGTGTTGATATCAACATCTAGGAGGCGGGCTGTTAAGTATTTAAGTACCGTTCCAATCTCATGTCATCGTGGTGCGGCGTGCTGTCATCATGGGGCTATGTGATAAGTCTAACTGTAGTTGTATTTATTGACCTTAAAGTTATCAGGGTCAGTTTGGGTCACACTTCTAGTTTCTAACATATGATAAGCTGAGATGGTCGGCAAGAGCTCTAGAAACAATAGAGCTGTTCTCTTGTCAGTAGAAAGGGACAAAGGGCCGATACTTCATTACAATGAGTTTAGTGGAAATGTAATTCGCGTACAACACATAGTGTAACACATACATTGTGAAAATAGCTTTGAAAACGTTCTGTAGACTACAAAAATAAAGATTGTTAATAAGCAAAACAGTTTGCATCATCTGGGCATTAGGAAAAACAACTTCGGTTGACACATCTCACGATGTCAAATTTATGGGATTTCATTGTACTCAAACTATATTTGTATTGATTAACTGTCCAGACGTTAAGGCGTTCATGGCCTACTGTTTAGTTCTGGCTTTTCTGGAAATGAGTTTGAAGCTCTGACAGTTGCATAAGTTTCAGCAAATTAACGTGGCATTGACAAGTTACAGCAACAAGGACTTCATCACGCAATTCACTCCGTCCAATGGTGCTCCTCTGGACATTTCAGTACGACGGATATCTCCATTCATTTCTGTCAACATGGGCCCTCTTTCCGAAGATAAGTTTTGGACGATGGTCAAATCAGCTTTATTTTTTTTTTTTCTATATGAACTTTACCGTCGTGCAAGTTGTCATGTAATCACGGTCCCCCGTGTGCTGCTGTCATGGTGACAGTAGTGGGATACAGTGCTGGACCTCACGTCCACACCGGCTGTTATCGTTGGCATACCTGGCTGTTAAAATGGTGCTGATATCATGCTATCTCATCACTATCACACGCACCTCAGAACGGTTGGCGAAACCTTTAGGTACTCCCTCGCCCCACCCATCACCTGCAGCGTCAATAGGGGTAAGACTGTACAGTTAAGTTACCAGCACAAGCGGGTCTTTAGTTCGTCAAGGAAAATGGAGGATTTCGAAAAGATTTTAAATCAACTCGCTTCAGGCCTGCTATTTCTTTCTGTGTTCTCTGAGCTTTAAACCGACAAATTTAGAAGAAAAACATGCTCAGAAAACTGATTTGGCCTGAGCCACTCCTGGTGTTGTGTCGACTCCTGTGGTTGGGGGGCTCTCTCGATTCCCCCCCCCCCTTGACTCCTGTGCTTGGTGTTCGCGGGTGTAAACACAGGGACAGCGTCCTGATACTTGCGTTGACTAATGACTAGTCAGTCGATCAATGCGGAGCACGGGGCTGTGTTCATGCTCAGATGGATCTCTCGGTTCGTTGAAACCGGATATGTCGGGAGGGGTGTCAATTAAAGGTTAGCGGTCCGGGCGCTTGTAGAATTGACGTCTTTTCATTTTAGAAGTGAAAAGTGGCCGGGGCGGGGGAATGGTCAAATTTAGCCCAGCTTGTTATAACGAAGTAGTTTTGAATCGGTATTTCACATACACGTATGTTGTTGTTGGTTTTTTTTTGGTTTTTTTGGTGTTGTTTTTTTTTTGTGTTTTTTTATTTTTTAAAATTTATTGCAGTTGGTGGCGAACAAACGTGATTAAAATGTAATACATGTTTTGTTGGAATGTTCTTAAACTTGGTTTTCTTTAAACCGATTATTCTGTTCTGTAACGAACAATTACAAGTAATTGTTTATTTCAAGAGGAAGCAAAAAATCCACATCTGGCATTTTGCTTAGTTCCCTATTGAACTGTTCCATTGGTCTACCGTAGCAATAGTTTAATTTTCTAAGAGCTGCTCCCAACGTGAGACACTGTTTGCCGTAGTCCTTAATCCCACACGTGTCACGTAGCTCAAGAAAATGTGCTTTTAAATCCAACTGTAGTATGAGTCATCATGGGACTTATAATGAAGACTAAATATTATACTTGGCTCATTGAGTTTGTGTCATTAGTTCATATTCTTTGGTTCTAATGACCAAGTCATGTTTACTGGGAGATGCGGAAACATAGTTCCAAAAACCTAGCGGTTGACTCAGTGCAGTGCAGTTGAATTTTTTAATCCTTGTTCAAAATAGTTCTTGGAAAACTTCGGAACATTTTCAATGGTGAGCACAATCGAAAGAGAACGGCTGCACGGCTAAAATGTATAATTGTTGAACACCTCGAACATAAGATAAGATTCTTTTATTGATCCAAATAAATGGACATTTTTTTGATTGCATTATACATTTTCAGCACAAAAATAAAGCAATTTGAACACAAGACATTTATAATAAATTATTTCAAACAGCCATTCAGTGAGTTCTCTTAGCAAAATCGGGGACTTATTAGTTCTCATTCAGATGTGTGACTTCAGAGGAAGCACGCCGGTAAATTTGTACAGATTGGGGAACAAAAGAATTTTTATATGGGTCAGTCCTCGCTCTGATGGAAAGAATTCGTCCCGAACGGCCCGATCCTAAGTATCTAGGATGAAGAGGGCGGGATGTATCATCCAAAATGTGTTTAGTTTTGCAAAAACATCTTTCTTCAAATAGTTCTTCAAGTGAAGGATGTTTAGTTTGTGTTATGTTTCTAGCTCTCTTGATTAGTCGGTTTATGCGGTGTTTAATATCAGGCGTTGAATTCCCACACCAGCAGGTAATATTGAAATTAAGCAGGCTTCCAATAGTTGCACTGTATAATAAGTTAACGACTTGCTTATTTACGCTAAAATTGTACAGTTTTTTAAGGTAGAACAGTCTTTGGTTGAATTTCTTATAAGGATTTGGCCGTGCTCATGCCATGTTAGCTTATTATTAATGGTGACGCCTAAGTACTCGTGGGGTGTGGTTGGATGGTGTTAAATGCTGATGAGAAGTCTAAGAAAAGCACTCTGGTATATGTTTTAGGACTGTATAGGTGATGGTAAAGTCTCTCCAACAATAGTAAGATTGCGTCCTCCGTACTTCTTGCAGGTTTGTAAGCAAATTGGTGGGGTTCAAGTTTTTGCTGTACTACATTCAAAATTTCTTTCAGAATTATTTTCTCAAATCATTTCATGACAATAGAGGTAAGTGCAACAGGTCGTAAGTCGTTGTTGCACGTTACCTTAATTTTCTTTGGAATTGGTATGATTTCTGAAGTTTTCCATATTGCTGGTATTGTGTGAGTTACATAGATTTATTAATTATGTAACAAAAAATGTAGGAGAGCTGCTCTGAACATAGTTAAATGAGCTGACCACTTAATTTGTCTGGTCCCGAGGCCTTGGCTGCGTCCACTTGTTTAAATAATGACATCACTCTCTGTTCGGTAAACAATAAACTACCATGCTGTGTACTACTGCTATCTTGAAATGAATTCATCATCTCATTGTGCACTCTTCCAAAGTCCAGGCTGTCAAAACGACAATAAAAGTCATTTAAGTCGTTAACAAAATTCCTTACGTCCTCAACACATAAGCATTCTCGCTTAGGAGTATATCCTGTTATTTGCTTGAGTCCTGCCCAACAAGCCTTTGAATTGTTAGTAGTGAATAATTGTTCGATTTTTTGCTTGTATTGTTTTTTCCCCTGATATATTTTTTCTTTCAATACTTTTTTAGCTTAATGAATTCCTGATCGTTAATCTTAAACATGATCTTCTTATGGTGTATGACCTCCTTTATTTCTCTGCTCATCCAATTGTTGTTGTTGAATACTCGGATGTTTTTTGGGGGAATAATTTCGTCTACACAGAGCTTAATGTAGGAATTGTGGGTGTTTGTTAGCAAGTGTTAATAAACGTGTCCCAGTCTGTACATTCCAAGCAGGCCTGAAGTTTTTCTGTCGCCTCATCTGACCACAGTTCAATAGTTTTTGATGGAATTTTTGTTGTTTTTAAAACTGGCTTATAGCCTGGCTATATATAGGATTCTCCTAGAGGAAATAAAGCACGGCATGTGTAGGCCTTTTTTTTATTACTATAACACATATCCAGAGTTCTGTCTTGGTCTTGTCGCGTGGGGCAAGTAACAAACTGGATGTAAGTTGGCATGGATTAATTCATTGATAGTTGATTAAAGTCCCCCTTAACAAGACGAACGGAGTCTGGTTTTTTTTTGTTTCAAAATCATGGATTACATCCAAAAGTCTCTCCGTAGCCTGCTCCTTGTTAGCATTAGGTGGAATGTAAGTAAGGATGATACATATTTGGGTGAACTCCCTAGGTAGGTAAAATGGTCTTAAAGTAATTCAGAGTTGTTCTATGTCGGGTGTACAAACTACATGTTTCACTGTACTGCTGTTGATGGTGAACATGTTGACCACACTAAAATTATATTCAATGGCGACGGTTGACCACACTGGGGCGTCAGCGTGACGTGTTGACAGTTGAGTACGGTGTGACATCAACACGACCAGGTGACCTGACGACCGTGTGTTGCAGAGAACCATGGCTCAGTTTCTGGTGTTATTGACTTGGTTTTGTCCACTCTTGTCTCGGCGAAAAGTATTTGAAAAGTCCAATAGCCGATTTTTCTCGGAGCGGATTGTCAGCCTGGTCTCCAGTTGACGTTGTTGACCTTTTATAGGTCACGCTGACCTCGGCTCGGGTTCTCTGCATCACGCCCTCTTGTCTTTGCTATTACCGCCCCTTCCCTACCCTCAACCGCCCTCCCCCCAACCCCCCCCCCTTTCCGCCAACCCATTATTTTTATGCACCTGGTGTCCTGTCATTGAATTGTTCTGACAATCCCTAATTGTACTCACACGTTCCATATTACAGGAACATAACTGCCTCCTGAAATATTTGTCCACGGGTCTCTATAATTGGAGGTAGGAAAAAACTATCAGCCGAAAGCGGATTTACAGCGGGGTGTATTTTATAAACAGTTGAACAGATTCTGAGATTGCTATTAGGGGTTTAACTTAGTCTTTTCCTCCACTAAAACTGAAATAGCAAATGTATGAATAAGTCATGCAATAACAAAAGGGAGAATGCATTGCTCCTACATGTTCACTAACCAGTCAGTCCAGCAGTCGGCAATGAGCCGTTCACTTTGGGACACACCATTGCTGCACGGGATTTACTAATCGATAATTTTTGTGCAGGTAATAATCCCTTTAGATTTCAGCTTCATTCTGTTTCCGTTAGAATAATTCTGTTGCTGGGGTGCACACATGCGGTCCGTCATCTTACATCGATAGCGATTCTTGCCTCCACCCCACCACGTTATAGAAGAGTTCTATTATGCTACACACATCATGCTTTATTCATTTTAGGAGAGGGTCGTGCACTTTTTATAAATATTTTTTTATAAGTGAAACGAATGTATTACATCTAATATTATTTCTAGACCACCCAAGCACTGAAATACATTTAACAGTAACGCAAAATCCTATCATAGTTCATAGAAATGGGACAGTTTCACCGGCAGCTTTCAGGGTCGCCGTAGTACTAGCAAACACACCCAAGCATCGCTCGATATAATCGTGTGTACTGTTGGAGTTAGCTCTCCGTATAACGGCTGTTAATTTATCAATGTTACTCGTGGACAAACAAAAGTAAAGACTGAGCTCACACTGTTTAAGAATGGCGTAGCTGCGCCCCCTTGTAATGTTGTCAGATTTTTAAACAAAGGTTAATATGTCAAAGGCCCCCCCTCCCCCTTAACATACATCGAGTATTTGACATCGTTATACGCGATCACGTTATTTACAGGTTGAAAATGTGGAAAATTCATTTTCAACACCCGCTTTTATGTTTTATCTCATCATTGAAATGGAGACGGTCATAAAATTTGATTGATTAAATAGTTAATTAGTTTTATGAGATAATTTCTGCTGACTTCATTTTCCAGGAGTTCGTTTAAAGCAGAGGTCCTCTACCTTTTGTCGACGGACCGACCATAGGAGGCTTACAGTAGGGCTGACAGTAGATCCGTGAATGGGAAGTATTTTCACATGCCACTGACTAAACGCATTATCGAGGACGCTACTTCCTTCACCTTACTACAACCTATACCCATGGCATCCTAGGGAGTTAATATACCCTGATTTGGAAAAAAAGAATTCATCTCTCTTTAGTTTTCATGTCACAATAGTCCCCCAACCCGCTTCTCATCTCCCATAATATCGATTCTTTTTCTTTGGGTATTATTCAGATGGTAAAGAAATCATGCGTAACTGAATTAATCGATACTGCATGAGACCGAGCGTTGTATTCGAATCCCATAAAAACACACCAGCGCTCCCTCTGCTCGACCAGGCTTAAGCGCCGTTAATACGAAATGGTCGGAAGGACTAACGCTGCCCTAAAATAATCCATGAGGATTCTCGTTTCGCAGCCGCTGATCGACGATGCATGCTGAAAGTTCTACAATTCAACGTTGAATGTCTAAAGATAAGGTTTACCAATTTAAATAAAGACGCTGTTCTTTAAGTTACGCTCTGTACGCTATGATATTATGCTGTACGTGAATGTCCCTCTGTACGCTATGATAGTATGCTGTACGTGAATGTCCCTCTCTGGCCGCTCACAACTACCGTGTCTTGTCTTGTGAATGTTTCGTGTACCGTGGTTTGAGAATCGTACTCTAGATCTGTTTTCTAAAAGTAGGTTCAGTTTAACACAATACTTACAATTTCAAATAGCTGAAAAGTTTATCGAAGTATATGGCGTTCTTAGTTGTTGTTCTTTCCCTCAGAAAACATACCACCAGTATTTTGTTATGTTTTTTTTGGGGGGTATGGTTCATATCAACAAGAGATTACTGTTCTGAGATTACTGAGACCTTGTACCCCTTCCAATCACCTTAACACAACCGTATTACCCCTTCCACCATTTTTACACACACACACAAGTCGACAAGTTAACCGAATGCACCACCCACTTTAAAAGTTCTAATTGATTTGTACCTATGGAATGGTAGGGAAATAGACCTGAGGATTGAGTTGTATTTTTTGACAATTATGTTTGGTGCTAATCCATAAACTAATATATACGTGAGTTTTAAAATAGCCTTTAGACAAATAATTATGCTATAGGAGGACTTTGATTTGCGAAATTCTCACAGCCTCAGGATTAGTCCAATTTAAACTGTCGTAGAATGTGTTAGTGAATTGTAGATTTTCCGAACGAAATGTGTTTATTTTGAAATGCCGTTGACAGCAGATTTAACAGCTTCAAAACATTACGGGTAGAGAGGACCTGATTGTTACATTTGGAATGTCTGTCACGTAACAGTATTTCACTCTTTTTTTTTTAAACAAGATCGTATTTTTGTGTCAAGAAATAGTTTGATCATTCAAAATGGTTGTACTGAAAAACATAACTCACCATGAAGTACGGCATATGTGCAATACTCGCTAAATTAGCTCACTAAGACACCCGCTCCTCTCTATGTAATGTAGGGCAAGGAGCTCGTTACAGTAATATTACATACTAATAGACATACCCCCCTCAAACGATTGTATGAAAAGAAATAATGAAGTGTGTCATCAGCCCCCCCCCCAAGTGTGACTGTATGTTGGAGTGTGTTGGAGTCTTCCACTTGCTATAAACACACAGGTAAGGGTAAGCGTGCATGTAATCTCCATGCGATGTGTGTCACCAGTGCCCATCGGTGCATTCATCTCGACACAATGATAGGCCGTTATCAGTCCACACGTCCAGGCCTATTTCCTTCTCATTTCTTTCAAATAGACCAGGTTTTGGCATTGACCTTTGTTCATTGTTCATTCATTTCTTCATATTTGCCATTGCTAATTGATTTCTTCTTATCTGCCGTGGACTAAGTTGGCTTGGTTTTAGCTTTAAAAAAAAAACAAAACAAACAGTGTCAGGTCTCTGACACCTTTCTGAGTCATTCAGTTTTCATTCAAAGAAATTTAAGCATGCAGGTATTTTATACAGTGCATCATCTGATGTAAGGGCGTCAAATAAAATTAACCTGCTGTCACTGTGGGGCATTGATTATTTCTAGTCTAAAAATAAAATTTTAATTATAGATTATGACGTAATTTCAAACAAGAAAAATTAAACGTGAAATTTTCATTGGTGGCCACGGTCGCGTGCCTCGTGTGTTTGTCAACCTTGCGAGCCAATGGATCAATACGCTACGACCAACAGCCGCGCCAGCCCGCGTCTCTCTTTATCTCCTGTTTTCTACTTAATTCGCCACTACGTTCGCACCTAACCCTACATCCCACCTTCCAACCGACGTAACTCTACTACCGAGTCTAGTGTTTATGTGGCGTGGCTTACCAGGACGTCCAGGGGGCTCATTGAACTACGGCCTGGGCCCGTTTTCGGAGGAAGGCACAGAGCGCTGTTATGTATTGGAGTAAGTGGGTCGAGACGGCGTGCTATCCACCTGTGGGACCAATAGCTGACCTCGTCCTGGTGTTGACATAATCGGACCATGTGACTGCCCGATGTAAACACTGTAGATGCCGGTTGTAAGGTGCCTAATTTATTTTGTGGATTAATTGGTTCGGTGTTTCTGGATATTTTCCGAGTGGCGACGTGTTGTTGCTCCTAGAAGGATATTCGTTTGTGACAGTACAAATAGGTTGAAGTGTGACGCTGTGTATCGTGGTTGTGGAGATAACATTTCCAGTTCAAGGTACAGTTTATTTTCGGCGTGTTTGTATTTCTGGTGTTTACGTCTATGACATGCCTTACCTCAGACTCCATATTTATTTTTTTTTTTTAAATTCCAAAAGTTATAATTGTTTCCAGTTTAAAACTAGATAATTTCTTTTCCTTTTTCAATATATTTTCTCAAAACGCAAATGTAAAGTTATCTCTTTATCTCCTGAAATAATCCCAGTTATAGCCAAGAATTTAAAAAAGGACATTGAATACCACTGTTAATTTCATGTAAATTATCAATTAAATATTGGTGATCTCTATGAATAGTTAATTGTATCTCATTTGAGGTTTGAACAAGTGTCAAGTTTTCGCTTCAGAAGGCGGAGCACGAGTAAAACGCAGTGTAAATAAAATGTTAAGTCGTGTTTTGGGTGTATAAAAATTGGGGTAGAAACATTCGACCCCTGACGTCAGGCAGGGCGTTGCTATCAGATGTAACACAGCAGAGATGTTCTTCATCATTATTTGATAATAATGTTAAACAGCTGACCACTTTAACCCTGGGAACCCCTGTTAGCAGTTTAGAAACAAATATAACCAGACATTGAATCCAACAATTAATTCAGTTGTATCAGTGGATTATTTTTGGTCATCGGAGTATTATTGTTATCTCATTGACCGACCACTCAGACCAGCATGATAATTATGCGGTGGTAAACAGACGAAAAGACAAGTTAATGGCGAGGTGTCAGGTGGATCAACGCTAATGAGGTGTCAATGACTATTACAGACCTCTCTGTTCTAAACGCGCCTGCTGCAAATATGCCCCTGTCGCTTGCCTGTTGCTATTTTAACCGAATGTTGGATGTGATTTTGTCGCTGCACGGCATCATTATGCTATAAAATGCACACAAGTCTGTGCTAGATTGATCACACAATCTCCATTAGTAACGTATGGCTTGGGGTGGGGAAATGGGTGGTGGTAGAGGTAGTTTGACGTTGAGGAAATGAGGTGTGTCCAGGTAGGATGAATACGTTAGTGCTCTGCGATTATGATGTAACGTGGTGACTTTGGGACATCGTGATGTGTGTATGGGTGTCATCTTTGTGGGCGTCGTCTCGTGACACAAGAGCACTGCCTCCTCGGCGTTGGAATATTTCCATGTTAAGAGTTTCGCGAAGCTCTTATAGCGTCCCATGTATATTTACAATGACCATGGGTTAACTCTAAGGAATTTTACTTTCGAGAACCGCTGGAATACAGTATCTTTTACTTGAAACGTGCTCTCCTATTTGAAGGTGTAGTCGTCGTTTCCCCCCCCCCCCTTTTCCCCCCGCCTAAATAAAAATTAAAAAAAGGACATTGAATACCACTGTTAATTTCATGTAAATTATCAATTAAGGGTTAACTCTAAGGAATTTTACTTTCGAGAACCGCTGGAATACAGTATCTTTTACTTGAAACTTGCCTCCCTTTTTGAAGGTGTAGTCGTCGTTTCCCCCCCCCCCCTTTTCCCCCCGCCTAAATAAAAATTAAAAAAAGGACATTGAATACCACTGTTAATTTCATGTAAATTATCAATTAAATATTGGAGATCTCTATGAATAGTTAATTGTATCTCATAAGCATGTTTCTTCCAAGTCTTACTGAGCTGTTCCATCTTTTCCTGGCACTTCCTTTCACCTCCTGTCCTGTTGGATTTCCCGTCTACTACATGTGTATGACAGTTGATCGCTTGCAACCATGCCACATATAAGAAGTCGTGTTTCCAAAACAATTGTGCTCAGTGCTATTAGAATGTTCAGTTCATAGTGGCAGTGAAAACTGATGATTGTAAGACAGAAATGCTTACACCTGAACAGTGAGTTCTTGCCTCGTTGCTTCGTTGTTGTCATCATTAACTAACCTTATTTCTAAACGGCTTAATCATTCAGTCATGATGTTTGGTACCCACAGGTCGAATCGTTCAGAGCTAGAAGCAGATCCTGGGCTCTCGTGTTTATCTTACGTGTACTTCCTCAAAGGATTACTGTCCGAGATCTTAAGGATTTCTGTTATCTTGGCTTATGTGTCTGTGTTCTTTGATTTTCACTTCAGTGATAAAGCAGCATTTTTCAATTACGATGAATGACCCAAAGGATTTCTTAAACTTGAAAACAAATTTTAAAAAAAAAAAGGGGGGGGGGTTTATATACTTCATTAAAGCCCTATTAGTAATAACATAGATATATCAAATTGGCCTACATAAATGTCAGTTACAATTGGATATTATAATTATACCGATCTAAAAATCCTAAGCCACATTGATGTATCCGTCTTTAGTCCACTCTAACAATGACCTGTAATTTCATTCCATCTTTTAAAAAAAAAACTGTAGCCGACATCTTACATAATAAAACGATTTTTTTTGTTTTGTTTTGTTAAATATTATTTCCCTAAATTTATCCAGTTAAGAAATTATATTAAGAACTCAATCTGATTAGAAGATTTAATTGACATAAGTATTGGATTAAATCTTTCGCTTGATTATAGCTCCAGGGAAATCTATACGACCGCTCTCTCGGTTTTCTCTTGATTGCTGTGGACTAATGAATTTAAGGGAGGAAGAGGAGTTGATGGTTAATGATTAGTGCCTGGGCCGTAGTTCATACCCTCCTGATGACTTATCCCATGGCTACTCGTCCCCGTGTTCCTGTGCTCTTGCTGTCCCTGATCCCCTCATCAGATCGTTTCCTTCAGTTTAAATCTGGTGCAACCCTAAATTCGAACAGGCTGTTCTATCCAAGCTATACATCTGCGCACGGTTGCGCCCTGGATTAAGTCTAGCTCAGCTCTTCCAGCCGCAGCTGGTCTCAATATTGATCATGTATTAACCCAGTGGTTCTCAACCTTCCGATTGCCGCGACCCTTTAATACAGTTCCTCATTTTGAGGCGACCCTTAGCCACAAAATTATATTCGTTGCTACTTCATAATTGTGGGGTATATGTGTTTTCAGAAAATTCTTAGGCGACCCCTGGGAATGGTTCGTGCGACCCCTAAAGGGGTCGCGACCCACAGGTTGAGAACCGCTGTATTAACCAATCCATAACGACATACGCCAATAACCGTGGGATATCCATGTATAAATTTCCGCCAGTATTGTCGGTTTCGTGAAAACTTTTGGTTAAAATCACCGGATGAAATAACTCCGTCTTATAGGCTTTGTCATTTCTTAGACCGGAAAACGTCATAAGCGTACTATTTTAGAACGTCGGCGGACAAATATTGCTTAAAACATGGCAGCTTATAGCGTGTTTCAGCATATCTTTCGGACGATCCTTGTTACTGTTACTGTTACATTTGCCGTTCGCGCAATGAAGTCGCATTTGAGAAAATAGAAGTAAAAAAAAAATGTGTAAAATATTTCGTAAAATAGAGTTGTGAACAAATTTCAAGGACACTTTGCTAACATAGTAATACTGAGTACCCGGTTGATGTGTAATAATGACATCAGTTCTATTAAAAGATTTCCGCCATTAAATGACAAGCCCTATTGCTTGAGATCATTTAGCCGTGTATGCTTAATGTCCCCCTTTTTTAAGACAAACTTTATGAAAGTACAACTTTTAAAAATATGCTTTTTTACCCCAAAGAAACGTATGGCTTGAGATGAAATAATCCCAGTTATAGCCAAGGGTTGCCGTTTAGTAAGTTTATTTTGAGATAATTACTAGAAATTGTATGGAAATTCCTAGCAGTTAAACAGTTACTTGTTTCTCATCCATGGGCTAAACACCCCCATCTGTGTTAGATATAATGTAGTGTCTCTATCGAGCATTTATTATGTAGCTACTGATTTACAATTATTTTAGTAGAATTGTCGCACACACATAAACAATTAAATTTTAATTGAACACGACCGTTGGCCCGAGTGTTCATTGTTGGCTTAGAGGGGAGCTCGAATCTTCATCGTTGGCTTAGAGGGGAGCTCGAATCTTCATCGTTGGCTTAGAGGGGAGCTCGAATCTTCATTGTTGGCTTAGAGAGGTATTAGATTTAATCCTGGTATATTTTTTTATTGAATTTGATTGAGGGGTTGGACGTGGTCAATTGTATACCAAGTCAGTTGTTTAATTATATAGATTTGATCTTTGCCATTATACGCATGTAAATTACGCGCCGGCCTGTACGACCTGTGAGATCTCATTACAGTGTGCTCTCGGCTCTCTGACGTGGGATGTTATAACAGTTTACATTACACAAACGTTTGGGAAGCTACTTTTGTATTTTCTGACTGTAAGTTATTTATTACAGTGTAGCACAAAGTTGTGATCCGCATAACATGCAACACGAAACTAGATCAAAGTTCAGCAGTCATGACAAAAAAAATCTCACATGATCTTTAAATGGTAATAGATGATTTTTCCAGCATTCAATGATAGAGCAATAACAATTATTTTTGACGTAAAAATGAAAAAAAAAAAAAATAATAATAATTCTGGTGCCGGTCCCTGGTGCATTAGGAAACGTATCTACCGGTCCGCGAAACTTAAAGGTTCTGGAAAACACTGACTTAGAGCCCAGCTCCTCAACTTTGTTTTTTTGTTTTTTTTCTTCTGGGTATCCCTGTCTTGTGTGCATGAATCTAAGTCATGCGTTACTGGAAGACTATTGTACAATAACACGTTTACATATCGGCCCGGTTATTGGCGGAATCCCCCAGGGGGCATGCAGGTATACGCCATGGGCATTGTTGGGCTGAAGTTCATCGTTGTGATAACCTTTGGTGACCTGGCTCCACGTGTGAATATGATTTAAAGAGACCCCTAGAGAGTGTATGGTCAAAAGAGCTTGCTATGAAATATACAAACTTGGTGTGCCATTAACCTTTTGTATGTACACGGCTTCTGGTCCAGAGTTTCTCTGGTAAAGGAACAACTGCTCAAGATACTTAGTTCGATGGTTGGTGTAGAGACATTGAACTTTTCTCATATAATCACGGACACGGAGTCGTTAGATTGGAATATGTGTATAACAAAATTTACATATCAATTTTCATATCAAGTCTCGACTTAAGTTTCACTCCAAAATGCGGGATATATTTTAATTTATTTTTATTTTTTTAAAATTGAGACCGACCACTCTCTAGGTCATGTTTCAGAATGTAGAAGTGATTCATACGGTGTTAACATAATAAACTATGCTATTCCCTCCCTCGAGACTTGAGGTGGATCCAACCTAACCCGTTTACCTGTGGGGTTTGGGGGGGGGGGTGGTTCTGTATTTGGGAACTTAGTATATTATAGAGTAGTTGAAGAAGGCTCATAGCGGGAGTTTGGCTGAAGTTTTTGTCATTCTTTTTGTTACCTTCGAAATTTTATCCATTTCTGGAAACCTGTGTTTCTTAACATGTATCGAAGCAGGAGCATTGTTCCTGGAAGCCAAGGGTCGTATGCTTGATTTGGTAAGCATGACGGAGGCCATAGAACAGTCGTCTTCTGGTGGGTGGGGAGTTTTGCTAGTAAATATCTGAAAAGCCCTTACGTTTTTTTTTTTTTGGGGGGGGGGGGTTTGGTTCCAGTCCCTGGGACATTTGATACTAAAGAAACGCCCCGCCTCGGATCCCTGGAACCGTGCATTCAGTTTTTTGTTTTCCGTTACCTTGCCAACCGCCATTACATGGGTGTTATTGATTATGTAATGAAACATCATGCCACTAACCCAGTAAGGTATCGATTTAAGATTGCATCTGTGTTTGTTGGAGCTTTAGCGTGTCCTGTATCATGATCCCCCTTTGTTATCACCGTACACCGTTTCTCGCCTTTAAATCGCATTATTATATCTCTTGATTTACATTCAATCTTGAAATGTACTACTTTTTTTTTTTTTTTTTTTTGTGCCTTCTTTGGTTTTTTTTTCACTCATTTTATTTTTGTATAATTTTTATTTAGCGTGTCCTGTATCATGATCCCCCTTTTTTATCTCCGTACACCGTTTCTCGCCTTTAAATCGCATTATTATATCTCTTTATTTACATTCAATCTTGAAATGTTCTTCTTTTTTTTTTTTTTTGTGTGCCTTCTTTGGTTTTTTTATCACTCAGTTTATACTTGTAAAATTGTTGAAATATTCGTTACTAAAGCATCGCGATCAAATGGACATCTCCAACATCATTGCCAGTTATTGTATTCAATAAACGCAAAAATCGATGTCGTACAGCATAAAACTGATTATTGTTAAAACCAACCAAGTCATTATTAGCACGACTAATTCCTCATCCTCTCTGTCTTTTATTGGCGGCTGTGTTACGTTGCAGTGTCCTCTACCGTCTAATCACTCCCGTGATAGCACTACGTTGTCTCGCTCCGCTGCTCAAAGGGAATCATTCCGACTGTTCAGACAATTCACCTGTTTGCATCGAGTGGTCTGTTTCCCCCACTATGTCTTTATAAGACGGGAAATTGGAGGGAAGCACGAAAGACTTTGAGCGAGGTAGCGTAACGGTGCTAGTGTAGAAAACAAAGGGTAGGGTGGGGGGGTGTTGCGCAACCATGGGGTTTGATCGATTAGCCTAGCTTTGAAGTGCGCAATAAATATCTGATGTTGATGGTATTGATTTTGGAGTACGTTTTCCTCCATAAATATTGACACACCTTTGAAAGGCGTCCATATCAAATTGATGAAATATTGTTTTAAAATGGCTGGGCTGGGCGGGTGGGTATGGCTCATGCATAGTTACTAAATCTTTGTGATTCAAAGAAATAGAAATAGCGTGCCACCCCTTTCTAAAATACAACAAACACTAATAGAGTCTATGTATGTGCGTTGATTGTTGTCACCACAGCTTCTAGAGGAATGGAGGCAATTTTTAAGAAGAGTAAATCCTATAGTATCAATATGCAGTAAGATAATAACCTCTCCCAGTTCCCCCCCCTTCCCCGTCCCCTCCGTCTCTGCCCTTCTCCCTCCCCCTGCCCCCCCCCCCCTCCGCCCATTATCCCCCCCCCCCGGTCCCCATTGGTCTGCTATTGTCATGTGTCAGCTGCTTATAGCTTAATAGTAGAACCATGTCAAAGATGGGAAATCGATGAAGTACTTCCTCGCTATAGATGGGTTGGGAAAGAGAAAAGTGTGTGTGTGTGGGGGGGGGGGGTAATAAACGTAAGATGCGACATTCACTGTAGTCGCAAGATAAGACCTTTTCTATAAACACAAGATAAGACCTTCATTATAAACAAAAATAAGACATTTAAAATAAGCACAATGTAAGAAGATGTAGTCACACACTCCCATCTGAGCGTCGTCTGAATGAGCATTAGTTTATATACATATATATATATATATATATATATATATATATATATATATACACACACACAATTTGTGTGTTAAAAGACATTTAAAATAAGCACAATGTAAGAAGATGTAGTCACACACTCCCATCTGAGCGTCGTCTGAATGAGCATTAGTTTATATACATATATATATATATATATATATATATATATATATATACATACACACACACAATTTGTGTGTTGTTACTAAGCTGTCGATAACCAAGTCTTGAATGGTTTTAAAACACTCTAATGGAGATCGAGTTCTTAACCATTTAGTGCTCGTCAATTATTGATGATTTTAGCTTTCGGGTAATCCATCCTTCCAAATATCGTCAGTAATGATGGGCTAGAGTGACCTCCAGGACGGTGTGGAGTTATGTGATCCATGTGGAAACTGGCGCGTGTGGGTTGTGCCCGGAGTGAGTGATGATGTGTGTGTACTCATCTGTGTGGGACAGCGAACCCTAGTGCTGCACTTACCGGTACCACGTGGATTAGTATCAGCTAGTATGGAATCAATTAGTCTAACCGTTTTATCATGCTTCTGGAGGCAAAAAAAAAGTCTCTAATAATATATATACAAGTTCTGCTTTAATATCTAGAATGTTTTTTTTTTCCAAGTCATGGGGGAGATTCTAAAGCCCGCTATTCGTATCCTGCTATTCATTTTTTTTAACGAGCCTCTTCATCTCTGCCATTAGCTTTGATATGTGGCACGTGACCACTCGTGTCGTCGGCCGCTGCTCATACTCTATTGGACGTCAACTCTGGTCGGGTGGGGGAGGGGGGGAGCCGCCCCTGAGCATCCACGGGCCGTGATTGTTGGGGATCTTCCCTTGTCTTAATCCACGGCGTAGTCAATGTCAACATGGGTCTTATCAGCTGAGTCCACTGGGTGGGTCGATGAGACCCCTTGTGGAGATAAGACCAAGATTTCATGTTTGAACTCTTAACTGATGGCCGTGGGGGAGTTATTGGCTTTGGCTTAATGGCCACTTAGCTTTCAGTGCATTTAGTTTGGTCATCAGAAGATGAACGTGGTTCATGGTCGGCAACCCTGTTTGAAGTGTATACATTCAGTTAATATATATTTACGTAATTATGTAGAACAAAATGTTTAACGCAAAATAAATTTTATAAAGTTGAACACTAATTTCAGGACATCACTTAAGATGTCCACGTCGTGCTTCTCTTAGTCGTATTTAGATCGTCTTGATCTCATGTCACAATTGTGTCCTATCTTGTAACACCGAGTTCCGAGATAGGTGAGCGTCCCTTCGTAAAGGAAGAATTTCATCTAGAAAAATGTTGATAATTTTTAGGGTTAACTGATGCAACTGGTGTCATTGTTGAGAGTGTGGGGAAGATATTGTACACAAGACAAGTGGCTGATAGATCAGTGCTTCTCAAACTTTTGAATGTGACGTATTCTGGTGGAATTATAACACGGACCGGTGCCCCGTTTATTTACCGTTATTTTTCTATATATTTGTTAAAATCTTTCAACTTTTGTGGATGTGTGCTTTAGGGCATGCGGACCAGAACGTTGAGTAGCACTTTGATAAATTATATAAGATGCTAGGCTCTGTAGTCGATCCTGTCAGAGAACGGGTGGTATTGTGAGGGTATGGCCCGTACCTAAGGTCACATACCACGTGGTACTGGCGGTACTGTGACTAATGCATGGGCGCTGCTTTCTGTCATGGTTCACTAGTCCAGGATTTGAAGATTACAACGTAGAATACACAGAACAGTAATAAATCATCAAACAGTTCCCCAGCAACAGTTTTAAAGAAAAGATTTATTGGTGAATATAGCGCACCCAATGCAAATAAATGGCTCTTCCTAACTCTAACACTTGACACACAACACTTGACACACTGTCCATCCCAAGGTCTATCTCGAACTACCACCACTACGTCTGGCACTTACTTCAGATTTACCGCCCTAACTCTACTGCCTTTGTCACGAAGAGCTCTATCTTAGATACGAATCTCTACCTCCATTAGGTTGTCCAGGAATGCTATCTATTAACACATCCCTGCCACTTCGTTTCCGGTCAATTAGGGAACTTGCGTCGTTAACCCCAAAGTTATCATGCGACGTCTGGAAGGACCGAAACATAATATTATGTCAAGAAACCATCCCCTATATCTCACGATGTGACAATCTATTAACAGTAACAATCCCTTCCCCCAAATCACAGCAATTTCCGTCCGCCCAATATGTAACCTAAACAATAATAGAGCACTGTTTCCCGCCCCAGGAATTTGTCACAAATACTTCATTAGACATAGCCATTTGGAAACGCCATATCTTAATCATCTAAACGCAGCATGTTACCGTCTCTGTTTTATTAATAAATTATTTCTGTACTATTTGTTGACGATGAACCAATTGTGTCCCTCCTTATTTCCAGGCCCTGCAGAGAGACATCGAGTCGCACAATAAGATCGTCAATGCTGTGCTCAAACTCAGCCAGCGGCTAGAGCACCACTCACCAGCAGGTGGCACCGAGAGCTCGCTACAGCAGGTGGCGCTCAACTTGGAGAGACGATGGCATGGGATATGGCTACAGTCGTTGGAGTGGCAGTGTCGGCTTGAGGGAGCCATCTCGAGGAGAAAGGTAATGGTTATATCTATGGCGTAACAGTCCATCCAATTAAGACAATTCCAAGGGCTTAGGTCGGTCATAAAATCTTGAGTTGAAACAAAATGTGGTGCACAATAGAAACATTTACAAAAGATCACATTTGGGCTAAATTGCTGGGCTGGGCTCCTCCATTCTTATCACCTGATGCACCTGACAAATCACCCCAACGGACCATCACTGTTGCAATTCACCACCTGCTCTTAAATTCTCTGGTTAGCATGCTGCGCTTTATATCCCCTTATACTATACCTCACAGCTGTGCCATATACACACACTAGTGCCACATCCACACAGTAATGCCACATCCACACAATACTGCCTACCTGTAGCACACTTTACTCACCTACCCAGCTGTTGCCCCTTCGTTAAGTCTCCTGATGTGTTGACCGTCAGTTAAACGGGCAAACTGCAACGCAGAACAACCCCATTACAAAAAGGTGATTGCATTATTCAAAGTTAATGAAGGCTGAATAAAATGTATATATTCAACGCCATGGGAGGGGCTGTTTTGGTTCAATATATTTGCAGCTATTAAACTTACCATGAATGGCTTGACATTCCTCTACGTGGGTCAGTTTCTGAACAGCCTAATTGCCCATTGTACACGTCACCAATACTGGCAGTGAGAGGAGACCCCCCCCCCCCGCCCCTCGATGGACTCGAGTGTTGGTTTGATTGTTATATTTCTTATGGGTTGCAGCCTTATTTAAACTATATCCCAAGAATGGCTTGCCTTTCCTCTCCGTGGGTCAGTTTCTGAACAGCCTAATTGCCCATTGTACACGTCACCAATCCTGGCAGGGAGAGGAGCCCCCCCCCCCCGCCCCTCGATGGACTCGAGTGTTGGTTTGATTGTTATATTTCTTATGGGTTGCAGCCTTATTTAAACTATATCCCACAAGGCATTTGTTAATTTGATTTGGAGAGTCAGCGTTTAATTTCGCTCTAGATTTTTTTTTAATTTAAAAAACGGTCGTGTGGAAGCCCACCAGGCCTATCACTAAAGCAACTATAGGCTGAGTCTCGTGTAGCAAAAGCAATAACAATTCAAATAAAACTGTTGTGTTCAAACCAAAAAAAAAAAAAAATTGGTCAGACTAGATATTTTAGATTTAGAACTAACTCAGTTCAATGTGATAATATAATTTGCACTTGGGGCCACAGGACCGATCCACTAGAGTGGATGTTGTCAGTCGCCCCAAACGATTGGCTACTTGTGCTCTACTGCTTGCACCAAGCCACGCGGCAATAGTTTTTTTTCCTCAAGCTTTAATGGAAACCATTCACTTTGTATGACTCAGAGTACACGACAGCTGCAAGGCATCACAGTAATATGCGCTTTTCTCTATATCCGAACTACCAGAACAGCCGTCTTCTTGAAGTTCTGTAAAAGTAACTTCTTAATGTAGGTTTTAAAAATATATTTTTTGTTTAATTGTCGCTATTTGGCCACAGCGAAAGTAATTAAATAATCAGCCTTGAGCCCTTTGTTTGTTGTCTTTTGCCCCCTTGGTAACACATTGATGTGCATGTGCTCTACTTCTACGGTGCACATTTTACCATCATTCTCTCAAATCTTGACCCCCAGACATCTATTTAGACATTACTAGCGATGGCTTATCTTTGAAAATCGACCCAATCAGGAGGTCGGTGATGGACCAATCAAGTGATGGCGAGTGATCAATGATTGATGACGGAACTTGAGTGGCCCTCGCTTTGATGTATTATTGAAACATTTCCCCAGTGGGCTCTGCTCTATAACAAACCATTTCCTCCGCTTTGTTGCGACGGTGTCCATTCACTGACGATTGAAAAAGATGTTTCTTCATGACCTATTTAGTCATTCCTGAAGGCTGAAAGTTAATAGTCTGGTTTGTTAGCTGCGTCGTAACTGGATATGATTGGAATGGGGTCGGTGTGGTCTTTAAACTGTGCTTACTCCTGCTCAGCTCACTACTCCGGCGTGGTAAGGTATAGCACAGAGTTGGGGAAGCGGTGGTCCGACGAGACTTTTAAATTAAGGCGACCGCAAAATATTCTGGGCATTGGGAACTGGATTAATGTTTTCATAAAACATACACATTTAAAATGATTTTCCGTTTAAACCTTGAAAATTAGGAAATTCAGTGCTATAATCATCACGGTAAATTTAAAAATTATTACATTGCTTTTTTTTTTTGCGAACCGAACCGGAAGTGATTTGTCGAAGCCCATCTTTCAATAGTGTATGTATATAGAATGTACCCAGAATTCTCCGGGGAAAAAAATCTGACTGGGCCAGCAAGTCATAGGGATTTCATAAGCGTTTCCAAGCTCTCATTCGTAGTAAACAGGAGTAATATCACTCTCTGTGTCCAAATAATGGCATCCTCAAAGGTTGTAAATCTGTTTAAAGTTTAGCTGCGACTATTCGCACCCGGGTACCAGAAGTGAGAGGATGGGATTAAAAAAACTGTTAAAAATATTATTGTTGGGTTTGTAAGAAAAAATGAGGTAGCAAATGAACTGAAAGATAATTGAACGAACTATATGTTAGTAAACTTAAATTTTCAGTTTAACTAACATAAACTACCACAAATGACATCCGAATAGCATTTAATCAAAATGGACCCGGATGCGCATCGGCGCCATTCGGGCCCGGGTCCCATTAGACTTAATGATTCCTTGCGGCCCTCGACGCATAACGTTTTCCCACTCCGGGTAGAGCACCTCAGCATGAGTTGTGTCTCAACTTGCCACGGCACCTCAGCATGAGTTGTGTCTAAGCTTGCCACAACATCTCAGCATGAGTTGTGTCTCAACTTGCTACTCCATCTCAGCATGAGTTGTGTCTCAACTTGCTACAGCATCTCAGCATGAGTTGTGTCTCAGCTTGCTACTCCATCTCAGCATGAGTTGTGTCTCAACTTGCTACTCCAACTCAGCATGAGTTGTGTCTCAACTTGCTACTCCATCTCAGCATGAGTTGTGTCTCAACTTGCTACAGCATCTCAGCATGAGTTGTGTCTGTCTCAACTTGCCACTGCATCTCACCATGAGTTGTGTCTGTCTCAACTTGCCACTGCATCTCACCATGAGTTGTGTCTCAACTTGCTACTCCATCTCAGCATGAGTTGTGTCTCAACTTGCTACTCCATCTCAGCATGAGTTGTGTCTCAACTTACTACTCCATCTCAGCATGAGTTGTGTCTCAACTTGCTACAGCATCTCAGTATGAGTTGTGTCTCAACTTGTTACTCTTATCTCAGCATGAGTTGTGTCTCAACTTGCCACTGCATCTCAGCATGAGTTGTGTCTCAACTTGTTACAGCATCACGTCGCCGTGTAACACCCCTTTGTTATCACTTTTCCATGAATCTTTAAAAAATAAAAATAATAATAATTCCGATCCAACCCACAGATGACCCGAGTTACATGCTAGTTTGATAGCTGAGGTATTTTCAAGGCACTTGAGCTTGTTGGCACTAACACACAGTTGGTTCTCTGACATGCATGTAGTTAAGCCAGCCCGTGGAATGGTAGCTGCGGAATACAGCGTGAGCTTCTGAACTGCCCCCCCCCCCACACACACACACAGGGGTAGTGTCACGTGTCACAATGATTTAACCGAGACAAAGAGATCACATGTTATGTCACGTGACATCTGCGGTTTCAATCTCATTACCATTGACTAATCGTAGAAGATACCGTTGTTGCCGGCACTTTTCCATTATTGCCCCCCCCCCCCACATTTTCCCCCAATTTCTTATGATTTTATCGTCATATATCACATTCATTTCTTTGGAAAAGAAATAGTTTCCGTGTCAGATCGTTTCTACACTTCTGGTTTTGTTTTATGAACGTAGAGTAATTGTTCATCTTGTCCTTGTTATATCCCGTCAACGTTATATCCCGTCAACGTTATATCCCGTCAACGTTATATCCCGTCAACGTTATATCCCGTCAACGTTATATCCCGTCAACGTTATATCCCGTCAACGTTATATCCCGTCAA
>CAXITT010000032.1:1708546-1732243 GCA_964033795.1 Lymnaea stagnalis
TTTTTTTGTTTTTTTTTTTTTATTTTTTTTTTTTTTTTTTTTTTTTAAATCTGAGTTAAGTTGGCATTTCTTCTCACGGCATTGGTCTTTGCCGTACTGCACGGGAGGGTTTAGGCAGGAGCACATCTAGACTGGGTGAGTCGACCATCCTTTAGAGAAGCGTCTCTTATGGACGTCTTACACCCATCAAATATCCTTCTACCCATAGTTCAAGTTGTAAATGAATTAATTACTGGATTAGTCGTCCATATTGATTATTATTTTTGTTTTGGTCATGTGGTCTGCACTTTTGTGCATCAGGAGGAAAATGAGCCAGCGGAAACAGATTTTGTCTCCCGGTCACCTCCGGTAGGCTTTATTGGGAGTTGTTAAAAAGAAAAATCTTCACGGGTTAGCGTTCCTCGGTTACCATGGAGACCAATAAATGAGAGCATTATACGCGTTGATGTGCGCGCGCACTGCTTTTCATGCTGTGTTTTTACGGTCCGTTGTCAGGTAAAAATAGAATCGTGGATAAATCATTATTGGACGTTTCTTTGTTTGGACTTTATTGGTCCAATTTGGCTAAATGGATTTAGTCTGGGGCCCATTTATCACTTATACCTGTCAGTGTCTTGGAACCAGACCGTGTCATTGTTTATGTTTCTTGTAGTAACATGTAGACACAAATGACATTCAACAATTATGGAGCTATTACTATTATCGACTATAATCTTACAACTTGAACTTATATAAGCCTGATAAAGATACACATTAAAATGTGCCAACTCTGGGTAGTGAGTTATTGGCTAAATGTAACTGATTTACTTGAGACAAGACACAAGGTGGTGGCTTTGAGGATTTTGCTGGGTGTGTCCCTGGTCGATCTTCCGAATGTCAACTTTTCCCCTACTATTAAAATATTATAACCCAAGCAACCCTCCCTACTACCAACCCCCACCCCTCCCCTCCCCCACTCTCCGGGCTACGCTTGCACACTTGCTACTTGTCATCTGCTCCACCCCATCATTGAACCAGGTCCATTGAAGCATCTCTCCTGCCCTTAGAGCAGTGAAAGAAAACCTGTGAATGCATTGTCCTATGTTGGGGAAGGGCGTCTTGCATAGTTTTTTCCCCTGAAAGTAAAAATGTAAAGGGCCGTAGAAAGAAGAGTGGGGGGGGGGGGGGGGATTTTACCTCCCCTGACACCCCCCCCTGCCCATGTCTTGGCAGGTTGGTAAAAGGTTTTGGTTTGAGAGGGGGGGGGTGGTGAAAACACACCCACTATTATGCAAGGTTCCTTTCATACGCTTTTTCCCTTTACTTCACTGAGGTAAGGGCCTGGTTAATCAACATAACATAGTGCATGGAGCAAGGGAATGGATAGCATATAATTTATAGAGTACAATTGTTTGACTTACGTAAGTTTGACTTGAAATTGAATGGTTGAGGATTTTCAAAAGCTAGATAATTATCTTCACTTTTATTTATTTAAATTTTTTTTTATATTATTTCTGTTGTATTTAATTCTGTTTTTAATAGTTGCATTTTCTTGGCACTTTAAATTTATTGGGAGTACATTCAAGCAGGTCACATTGGTAACATGGGTGTTAGTTCATGACATAATATTATATTATAAACTACCATGATTAATTATTCACTCTTTTATGGAATAACTGTTGGTACGGTTATGACCTAATATTGCATCCCACAACAGTTGTCTTCTGGTCTCATTATGTCTGATGGGTATTTTCATTGGTTCATGTCAACAGTGTTTTTACCTGTCAGTTAGGATGGTGAAATTCCATTATAACATAGGTTTAAGCTTTCTTTACCATGTGCTGTATAGATTTAAGCTTTCTTTACCATGTGCTGTATAGATTTAAGCTTTCTTTACCATGTGCTGTAAAGATTTAAGCTTTCTTTACCATGTGCTGTATAGATTTAAGCTTTCTTTACCATGTGCTGTATAGATTTAAGCTTTCTTTACCATGTGCTGTATAGATTTAAGCTTTCTTTACCATGTGCTGTGGCGAAGGAAGGGGGCACTTTGTTTCTTTATATGGATATGCAGCATTTTTTCAAGGAAGGGGGCTGCAAAGTTCTCGGCTCTCCCCGAGCGGCACTAACCGAACCCTAGTATGCCACTGACCCTCGCTATGCCACTTGCCCTCCCTCCTCCACTGACCTTTGCTATGCCACTGGCCCTCGCTACGCCACTGACCCTCGCTACGCCACTGACCTTAGCTATGCCACTAACCTTAGCTATGACACTGACCCTAGCTACGCCATTGGCATTGTGACTTGATGTTTATTTCGAGGTCCGGAACTAAACAAAAAATTATGTTCATCATCTTTTTTAAAGTCATTGGAATTTTGTTGTTGTATTTTCAGGGCGTTACCCAGTCAAGCTTTGACTTGAACATATTCTCCCTCTCTGAGCTTGATGAATCTTTGTTTGACCAGTCCAGCAACGACATCAGTGATCAAGGTCTGATTGAGCTGGACGATGACAGTCTACTCTTCATTGGCCACAGAGATGATTTTACACACAGCCCAACAGGTTCAAGTGTCGGGCTCTTTAATCTGACCAGCAGGAGGTCTTCATTGGCTACTTCTGAATCCCTCAATGATGACAGTCTCGAGGATTTGTCCACAGACATCATCCTTGAAGATGACCTAGTTGAAACCCGTGGATCTGGAGCTAACACGCCCACCGGATCTGTCAGTCCAAACAGACCTTCTGGATTTCTGAAACCTGACAGCAGTCCGTTAGGGAAGCGGCCATTCCCAGGTCCTGGGAGTGGTGAGGCCAGCCCGGCCAAACGTGGGTCTCAGTCTCCTTCATCTTCTAGCGGAGGGTTGAGCCCAACCACCCAGGGAAGTCCATTGGAGTCATTTATCTTATCTAGAGGGCTCCACATTAGTAGTAAGGAAGGGCTGCTGATCAATTCCATCCACAGTGGAGATGAATACATCAGCTTGACATCCAGTAGGCTTTTGTTTGACCGGAGCAGTGGTGACAGTGCCAACATAAGTGAGACTGAGTCCAAGATGGGGGATTCCCCCCCTGCCAACAACCTTTTAGAAGGAGCTCGTAACCACAGTGGGAACATAGTGACTAGCAGTGACGGGGAGGGGGTTGCACGAGTTGCCATCAGGCTGAGCACCAGTGACGTAAAGGATATCGGATACAGCAGTGAGAGTCAGTCCAATGATGAGATAGAAGTTATGGGTCATCAGATTGATATGGAGTACAGGTTCCAGGGCAAGTGTGAGTTAGCTAGCGATGGCCCACTTGGTGAGAAAATAACCTTGCCTTCGACTGCAGTCAAACCTCACTATTACAGTCTTACTATTATGGATGTGGATTCCACAGATAAAACGGACAACGGAGACACCACAGATTCAGGTGGTGAAAGGATGAAGAAAATGAGTATTGTGAAGAAAAATAACTTTCACAATGGGTTTCATTCAGGCTCAGACAGGTCAGAGAAGAATGTTGAAACACTGTCACTGTCTGGCTCTGACAGGCAGGATGGCTCAAATGATGAGTTCATGTTTGAGCTAAATGGAAACAAAGAACTGGACTCGCTGAATGGAATGTGGGATTCTGATTCGTTTCCATCATCCATGAATGGTCATTTTGATGAAGTGGATAATTTAGAGCATTTGTATGCTGCTGAACATGACAATGGGATGCTGCCAATGCACACTTGCATTCAGATCTCAGAGTCTGATAGCGCACCTGAGTCCAGGGACAAGAAATCCATTCGTTATCTCATAGAGCATGCTGAAGACCTAGTCAAGCCATCCAGTCCCCAGCATTCCATCAAGCCAGGGTCACCTAAGAAACATCAGCCCACTCTCTTACAACCATCGCCATCCAAACAAACTCAGACAGACTCTTGCGGTGCTGTAGAAAGCTCTTGTGATGCCAGCGGAGAAGATAATTCTGACCATGAGGGAGCACCAAAACCAAGCAGTGCGTTGGAGGAGTTTTCTACGGCCACTGATGATGCTGATGAGACTTTATTTAACAGCGTCATCAACTTGGAATCTGCAAAAAATGCCAGCACAGACGACATCACCCGTCCTACTCCGCATGGGTCACCTGTTTTAGATTCTGCTAGACTGCGGAAGCAAACTGGGGGGAACACTAATCGGCGAGGTAAGAAAGACAGGCCTTGGAGTGTTGTAGGACTGCAAGAATTCAACAACTCACACAAACTAAAGAATGACAATCTACAACAAATCATAGCAGCATCAGAAAGTGCAATCGACCATTTACATTTCAGTACAGACACAGATTCACCACAATTATTCCACGCACAGTTTCAATCATCCACATTCCCCCGGGAAAGCCGCAGTGAACGGTTTCACAGGTCATTCTCAACATCTGAGCAGACGTCCACAGGGAATTCAGTTAGGCGCAAAATTAAATACCCAGGCGTACACAATGGAGAGATGTCCCCCAAGAAAGGTGAACGCACACTTGTGGGATTACCCAGTGAAGAAACCAGAGCAGGGGAGAGTAGCAGCACAACAAAGTCACAATTCTCAGGGAACTCATCGGGAGCAGAGTGGTCTCCAACAAAAACGCGCAGGGCACGGCGTCTGCGTCGCAGGTCCAGCTTGGAGAAGAAGGAAGCCATTGCCGTGGCTTTGACCAGGTCAAGTACAACTGACAGTTACGACAGTGCTGAAGCTGAGTCTGAATCAGAAACTGCAGGTGAGAGCCACACTTAATGAATAAATATTTCATTTCTACTTTCAACTAAACACTATGAAGAAGGGATTTGTCATCCCTGGAGGTCCACACTCCTTAGACTTAAAGTGTATTAGCAACTTGTTTGAGGCAAGCTTTACCATTTCTGATCTTAATAAATAAAGTTGAAAATAAATAGGAGAGAATTATGTGTGTGTAAAAGTAATAACATACAACTGAGATGTTCGTTGGAGATGAAGCTGTATTTTTTTTTCATCTAAAACAAGCCTGGGAAAAAAAAAATTAAATGAAAACGGTCCATAAGAATAAGAACTGTATTTTAAATGTCATTTAAGTTTACTGGGTTGAAAGAGAAATCTTGCAAGATATTTTTTACTACAATCAACCTTATCTCAAAATAAAAACAAAAATTTATTGATGGTAATTTCTTCTGCTAGTTCATATCTCAAGAGATGTTAACCCTATGAAGTACCAATAGAGATGCTGTAGTACTTTAGAGTGCACACTTGTAGAGCCCTTAATGAATGTATTTATACATGTTCTGGATTCTTTCTTCATGTTAGGACGCCCAATGTTTGTGTCTGGTCTGCGTCATTGTTGTTTTGATTATTGATTAGCCCTGGGATGTTGAGCAGAACAAACATTTGAGATGAATCTATTCTGCATTTGTTCTAGATGAGTACCACACTGCCCCTATGGAGGCCCCCACATCCGATGGTGATGATGTGCACAATGTATCTGGATCTCTGTCAGAACACAGCGCGTGGGACAATTTCCAGGTTAGTGGATGAACTCTTCCTTATTTCAGGTATGGGTCAGTTAAAACGTGTTCAAGTTTTACTAAAAAAAAGAATTAGGTTTTGTTACGAACTGTTATGCTTTTGAAGATTTAATCTGTGACAATAGTTGACTTGTGGATGAAACAATGCATAGAAAAAGACTAAAAGAAAGGTACAATCCTCAAAATACAAATATTAATTTTTATACACACAATAATATAATGTCTCTTAATTCTATTTAAGTCTGGCTATCTCTATCTGCTAAGAAATCTGGAGGGCTTATACTGGAATTAAATCTAAACATTCTAGTAAAGAAAATTTAGAAATTGTGTCACCTATTGGCATTCTTTAGAACAAATGGAACACATTTAAATGTAAACAACCTTTTACCCACTGGAGAAAGGGACGTGCAGGGAAGAAGTGATACAACATAGTTACACAATGACGTCAATCTCAAGGTCATCCTAGCAGACAAGTTGTGGTGGCTAAAAATAGCTTTCTGTTGAAGTTTAAAAATAAGCCAAGCCTACTAGGCTATATATAAGTGGTGTCCTTTCTGACCAGAACATCATATTCCTGGAATGTTTAAATGGAAACGGTTTGCCTATCACTAATGCCTTTGGTCTCTCCATCAGATCATGTACCCAACAGCCAGTGAAGACCCAGGTGAAGAGTTACTTGTCTGGGAGCCACAGGATGAGTTGGAGTTTGATGATGACTTCCAGCTCAGTAAACATGGCCGCTCTTTGGTCTCTGCTGTCATGAATAATGGACCAAAGAGATCTAAATTGAAATTTGTGAGTAAAAATTTGATAAAATAGATTCTTGGAAACCTAACTTTAGGCTTTATTGAGCATGTCTATGACTTCAGTATAATGTGCTTTTCCATTGTTTTAAACCATTCAACATTGGCTGAGCTCTTCGGTTAAGAATAGAGAATTAATCACAATTTTTTTCCTTTTTTCTTTTGATTTTTAAATTGCCAATTTCTAAGTTGACCATCTTAGCATTTAATTTTGATATGACGGGCCTTCAGCATTATAATCTAAAAAATATACTCTTCCAATACAGACAAAAAATGGAATTCCTGGAGATGACAGCGACTCGGATCTTGAAGACTTCCATCACATCCTTGACCAATCAGAGCTGCAACTTAGGCTAGCTGACCAATCACTGAGGAAACGAAGGAAAGATCCCATGGGCACTGGTCTCCATCCAAACCCTGCTAAATATGTAAATAATTGTTAAATGGAATGTCATTTATGGCCAAAAGAAGCCCTCAGTGGCATGACTGGTCAATGGAGGATTGGGGTATGGAATGGGTGCACAGTAGCATGACTGGTCAATGGGGGATTGGGGTATGGAATGGGTGCACAGTAGCATGACTGGTCAATGGGGGATTGGGGTATGGAATGGGTGCACAGTAGCATGACTGGTAAATTTAAAAAAACGGGATATGAAATAGGTGCACAGTTTGACACATCCTCTGTTCATCACTTGTGTAAAGTATTTGTTCATTGACAACAAAATCATTTCTAAAAATTTTAAACTGTTTTGGTTAGTTGTTGGTTTTATACTCGAGAGAATATCATAAAATAGATACAAATGTGTTTTTTTCTATTGAACTGCTTGTTTATAATGACCCACAAAATGCTTGGTTATTTCCTTAGGATGAAATCATAGTGACCTATGAGACAAATATTGGATGCCTGAACAATGTCTGCCACCATCTCAAATCTGATGAGATCACAGAAAAAGACTGTCAGAGGGTCAAAGGTGAGAACATAAATTAGAAGTACACAATTTCTATAGCCATTCTTTTTAACTTGCAGATCAAACATTTTGTGAAGTTTGAGTATGAACATATATGTTTTTAAATTTGCTTGCTTACCCAAATTTTTTTAAAAAAATATTTACTTTTCCATATTTTTACGAATGCAGATATAATGTATCAATGGAACAAGCTGTACTCACTGGCCTTGGAACGTCACACACAGACCACATCTCTTGGACATATAAGGGAGCGCTTTGCTGACATGAAAGTCAACATCCAGCAAGCTGAAAGTTGTCTACCCTTTGACAGGTTCAGCTCAGCTCAGGAATTGAAGGAAACCATTAAAATACTTCAGGTCTGTAACCTGACATTTCAGGTTTATATTCAGGAAAGAATAGGAGTCTAGAAATGCAATGAAGATAGTAGGATTATTTGCTTTGTATGTTATTTCTTCAGTAAAGCTTAGCCCAGTTCTGTCACATGTTCTAGTGTATTGATTTCATTTTTCAACTTGACCAAATGCTAATCTAGACCTTCTTTTAAAGTAAGTAGAATCATCTCTTTGTTAACCAGCTATATGGTAACTTCTGTTATTATTACCATACTGCTTTTCTTCTCTATTTAAACATGAATCAAGATTACTCTGTACCAACAATTAAGTAAAAGAGAAAAAAAATTTACAGAAGAAGAAGCAAGTCCTGGAAATACAAGGACAGCAGCTGGTAGAGATCCAGAAGAGCCTGACAGAGTTTTCTGCCCTGCATCCCATTATCTGTGTTGATAAATACCTCCAAGAGTTGGTTAGTCTGCAGAAGTCAACAAGTTCAGTGACCAACAAGTAAGACAGCTTAACAAACATAACAACAAAGTAGCACATGCTGATCATTCCAACAGTTTTTTCATACATTACAACAAAGTAGCACATGCTGATCATCCTAACAGTTTTCATACATAACAACAAAGTAGCACATGCTGATCATTCCAACAGTTTTTTCATACATTACAACAAAGTAGCACATGCTGATCATCCTAACAGTTTTCAAACATAACAACAAAGTAGCACATGCTGATCATTCCAACAGTTTTCAAACATAACAACAAAGTAGCACATGCTGATCATTCCCACAGTTTTCAAACAGAACAACAAAGTAGCACATGCTGATCATTCCCACAGTTTTCAAACATAACAAAGTAGCACATGCTGATCATTCCCACAGTTTTCAAACATAACAGAGCACATGCTGATCATTCCAACAGTTTTCATTAGAAACACAACTAGAAACAAAATGAAAGTAAACAAAACATTCATTCCAGGAACATTTAAAAAAAAATTAAATTCACATACCTCAAGCCTGGATTATCAATGGGCATTAAATAAAAGCCTTAACTTTGAACTAGATCTGTAACTTATTTGCCCTCGTGACCGCTAAACACCAAGCTTTGATCTCCTCAGAGTGACGGAACATGTGAACGTATTGGAGAACAACCGGGAGGTGTGGTTGGAATACCTGGACAGCCAGCAAGAGTTGGACAGGTTCCTGGCCGCTGACAGGGAGCGCCTGCAGGCACTACTTTGTCAGCGAGAGTTTGGCATGAAGGTGACCAAAAAGGATGTGCTCAGAGAACTGGAGGTAAGCATTAAAACCATTGTGAACCATTGACATAGCCAGGACTTGAGCTTTTATATTTCAATGTTCACAAGACAAAACGTCTGTGTTGGAAAAAGATGTGTTTTTTTTTGTGTTATTCAAAATAAATTCTGATGCCAATTGTTTTTTAACATTAAAATCTCCTATGTAATCTCAATGGGTGTATATTTATAAACACTTAATACAAACCATAGATAGCTTCATCTAAAATTATGTTCTCAAATTACATGTGAACAAGGGTTAAACTAAATAAGAACATACTAATAACTGTGCGTGGTAGCCATTAGATACTTAAGCACCAGCCCATGGGAATAGTTAAACACATTTCTTGGTATAGAATTATTAGAATTTTTTTAAAGTCTCAGAGCTGGGGTGCAAATATTTACAAAGTTGTTTTTATTTTCCCCCAGCAACTCCAGACTAACCTGTCTATGTATGAGTCCAAGCTGTTGGTCCTGCAGACTATGAGAACTCGTCTCACAAAGACATCAGATCACAACTCCCAGAGGCTGCTCTTGGCAGCTTGTGCCGACCTCCGCAATCAGCTGCTGGTGGTCACAGAGAGATGTCAGCAAATTTACAGAGATGTTGAGGAAGATGATGATCTTCCCGTAGGCCATGAAACCGACCTTGGAAGGCTGGCAATATCTGCAGCTTCACTTCATGAGGCCTTTAAAAATCGTCAGGGACAGCAGTAAGTCTTAAAAGGCATATCTGAAGTAGAAGTAAAAGTATTGAAAATAGATATACAAGCAGTTTTGATCAAGCCTTACATTTATATTAATGATTGCCTCATAAACATGTCATACCGGTATATAAATACATGTATTTAGAGGCCTAAGGCACTTACGTAAAGAAAAAGCACAATATTTTAAACATGGTTTTGAAATGTAACATTTTTTATGTCATTAACATTTTGTCACTCTTAATTTTAACTACCTCATAGCAAACTTGTTACTTTAATTCAGTCCCCAGAGGCAGTTAGATGATGATTCCATCAGTTCACCAACAAACTCCTGTGTGAGTAGGACGTGTGCATCATGGTTGAGGTCACTGCCCGTTCACCTGGTGGCCCTGATGCTCCTGGCTGGCCTGGCCTATGCCCTGGATCCAGATATCCTTGACCACCTGGCCAACTTCACCTTGACCGTTGAACCAGAGCTGCACTATGTCAATGGGCCTCCCAGCATATAAACCCAAGGGATGCACCGGGCAGAAGTCTGGATCTGGTCCCGCCCCTCATGGCTGATCAGGGCCTAACCCCACAGGTCACAGCAGTATATATCTGTGAGGACCTTTCCCCCAGAGGCGGATGGAGTGTGCTGTGCGAGTCTGAGAATGTTGTGCCCAGTTCATCCAAAAACTATACTGTATGTATGGGGACTGTAAGAGAGCACTAACTCTGCTTATGAAAAGACTGAATGTTATAATTATAGTAAACATTCTACAAAGACTGGGTGGTTCCACATGAATGTAAGCTCTGAGAGGTTTTACCCAAGCAACACTGCACACATGACAGTACAAGCAGGATCTGTTGGTGTCTTTGAATGCTGGGAATATATGCAAACCAATATTAGATGGTTTTATGTGATGTAAACAGGACTGTTGTACTTTTTGGTGCTGTGAACAAGTTAATGCCCGACTAAAACTAATGATGATGTAATGTTGGGTGTTTATGACACAGATCCAACTATTTGTTGGCTGTTGTCACAACTACATGTAACCAACAAACCAAAGTGGTTTGGTTTTTTTACTAGACAATATACAAGTTTGGAAAAACTATATAAATTTGAGCAGCCATATTTGCACCCTTACACTAAGACTAAGACAATTTTTGTCCAGGTGGACACACTAAGACAATGTTTGTCCAGGTGGACAAGTATAAAATGTTCTGATTCATGAACTTTTATAATTCAGTTTAACTTGTCTTTTATTTGTGATGGATATTATCTATTGTTAGTCATTGAAAGTTCTAAGACTTGCATATGGTTGGAAATTTGCTGCAACTTATGGGCAGTGAAGTATTCCATATTTAAAGAGCGAAATACAAGGCAGCATTTTTTTTTTTTGTACTGTGGATTAACTATGTCCCATCCACCCTGAGACATAGTCATTTGGCAATAAAAGCTACTACATTGGATGTGCCCAGTCAGTGGACCAGAGTGTCCACTTGACAAACCTGGACAAGTTTTTTAAATGAGGGTTCTATGCTATTTGTAGCGTATGCCTCATTTTAACATTTACTGACAACTGTCATGATTTGGCAGTCAGTCCAATTAGTCATTTGGCAATAAAAGCTACTACATTGGCTGTGGCCAGTCAGTGGACCAGAGTGTCCACTTGACAAACCTGGACAAGTTTTTTAAATGAGGGTTCTATGCTATTTGTAGCTTATGCCTCATTTTAACATTGACTGACAGCTGTCAAAATTTGGCAGTCAGTCCAACTGTTTACCCATGCAACATGATAGCTCCATGGAGCGGTGAGTATTGAAAACTCACAGTTGTATGTACAAGTTAGACATCTCACAGAACAGGATGTGCACCACTGTGTCAGAGGTCTCTTTTTGTCATTACTACTGGTCACATTGTGTGCTAAGTGACTGTGCCATAATTCACTGATGAATGCTTTTTCACTTGGTAACTTGATACCAAAAGGATGGTTTTAAATTAGCTATTCACTGACGAATTTTTTTAACATTTATTCCTCAATAATCTGACATAAAGAAGTTCATTTTGTCTGTTAATATTCAAGTGGAGAGAATGACAAAACTAACGTCTTTTATTTGTTACACAATTTTAACTATCATGATAGAAACAGTTTTTGAAGGGATAAATCACGTTCCATCTTTACTGTTATTTAGTAATGCAAGCAGACTAGCAGTCTACTTGTAGGTAGGAAAAGTCTTTGCATGTACAATGGAACCCCACTTTAACTTTAACACAAATTCAGATATAATGCAGTCATGGCATGGCTTCAAAAGTTTGTATATTCATTCACTCATGAATGGTTTTTTTTTTTTAAGATGTGTGAAAAAAAAGAGCATAAAATATATATATATTCATGTACAACACAATTATAAATCCACTAAAACTGGTCAAACTTAAACACCAGTAAGCTCTCTAAAAACAAAATATTATTTTTAAATATTTTTTAAAATGAAATCAACTACCTATCTTCTTACTTTAAAAAAATCCTAAACAGCTACTAACGCGATCGGAATTTATCTACCCCAATTACCGTGCTTTATGAGGGTTCCATTGTAGTCAGATCTGAAATACTTGCTTATGATTTTAATTTATTTAGTTTTAAAGTTCTCCTCCACATAACTAATACGTCTAGACGTATTATAATGCCGTAGTTTTCATTTAAATAATTGAATGAAGCAAACCCTTAAATAAACAGTGAACTTATGAGTTGACTTCAAACTCCAAAGTGAATCTTTGGTACCATGGAGGAGATATGTATTATTGACTTACCATTTAAACACTAAACAAAGAAACTCAGAAACAGATGTTTAGACAGTACATGGTATTTAATTAATTCCTAGTACTTTTACTAGCGAAGGTAAAGTCAGGTGTACTATATGTGAATAGACTGTTTCATTTATTTATTTTTTTCTCCTGGATTGCATTAAGGTTTGACCCAAAAACTGGTATGTTCTCTCTGTTATGTGTAGTCTTGGTCCTCCATGTATTAAACTAATACCTCATCACTAATTGTATATAGATCTATGTCATGTTTTCTAACTGACTCAATTTTTGTTTCTTTCTTGGACTTAATTTTTCTTATTGTTTTAAAATGGGAATTGGCTAGTTGTAATCAACTTTAACTTTATTTAGTTAATATCAGATGAAATGAGCATGATACCATTTGATTGTTCAGTTTTTATCAAAGTTATCTTCAAACTATTTCAGAATAATGGCTCCATTTCTTATTTATGGTCAAGGGAAAATTTTAAAAAAATAATACTTAATGTCCAAAAAGAATGCCAACACTATCATTACTTGATACCAGGTATTGTATGAAGTGTTCAGACTGGACTTAGAGCTGCACTCAAGACACTAGATGTAAATGTTCACTATAAGTCTTAGTCTTTGAGAGAGAAAAAATTTAACACCAAGACTTGTAAAATTTAATAATTTGCAACAGCAAAAACTAAAACCATAGATGACATAGAGTTAACAGAAGGAACAAAGAGGACCCCATAAATAGACTTCAGTGCAAATAGAAATGGTTGGATTTTTTAAGATTTAAAATCTAATTGTTTTATTCTTGTATAAATTCAAACAATTATTTAAAATAATGTAATACAAACGGGAACGTGCAAATTGTGTCGTCTGTGCAGCTCCAGGGGCCAGAAACAAATAATTTTTTCTGGAAGGCAGCGTTGTCATGTCATCCTCTACCTCATAAGAAACATGTAGTCATTTGTAGTTACACAGCGAGGAATCCATGGCATTAGTCAATATGTTTATATAGGAACACAGAAGGCAGCAATATACTACTCAGTGCTTACAAGGTTACAATGAAGGGCAATAATTCATCTAGCTTTGATATTTGCATAATTAAATTTATTAAGTCTGTGTTTTTTGGGATTAGCAAAGAGAAAGGGGTTCATTTTGTTTTAAAAGAATTTTGTTTAAAATGCCAGAGAAATAATGTTAGGAATAATTTGATTAAAGATGAGATGATTTTGTTTAATCACATGACATCCTCCATACGTTGCCATCCTGTGTGTATAATCTGCTGGTCAATAGTACTATTATGGATAACATTTATCTGGATCACATATAATCAAATGCTTTTTTACCAGTTTTATATGGGACTATCTAATCAACTTGTTGTTTGGTCATATCTTGTGCCACCTGTGGGCAATATGTCGACAGCAGACTGGATTATTTTAAGAACCTGGGTCTTGTGGACACCAGAGTAAAAACCTTTGTCTCCTCATTGATGCTTATGTCTCATTTCAACATTTTTTACCACTAGGGGGAGCCGGCAGTCTTGGCCACTGGAGGATAGTTTTGAATCCAATTGAATTGAAATAAGAGGGAGAAGTGGGGTCTACCACATGTTAAAAGGAACGTGTGCCCCAGTGCTGTTGATAGATTGCCCAGGGTGGTTTCATGACTTGTGCTGTCTCATGTTCAATGTATATCAATATGTGTAGACACATGTACTAAACATAGATAGTTGTGTGCAAGTTCACTGATCGTTGTGGCTTGGCCTTTCTGGCTTGTGCCTTTGGTCGACTTGGAGCTTTCCCTTTATATAGGGTTGTGTGAATGTTATCTAAAATACAACTCTGTTTTTAAAAGCACTAATCTAACTCATCTGGTACAGGGCTGAGACTACTGCCACATTGCCAGGAACTGTCTAACATGTCTTTTATTTTGTAATAGCATTAATTTATATCAAAGAGAGTAGTTGTAGAAAAGTCTATTTATTTAAGATGATAAAATTGCTAAAGCTAAATAGACACTTTTGAGTTAAAATTGTACCGGAATAATTAACCTGAGCAACAGGTCGTTTTTTTATACAGCAACCTTCAAGAGTAGCTCTGATGAAATCCTAACCCTATTTCTGATTTATCAAACATTTAGTTTGAATTTATCTTATAGTTTTCATGCGTTTCCATCCACTTGGTTGTGTACCATGTAGCATGTGCCTTCATGGAGACTTGCCAGGAGTTTCAAATTTACTTTGAATTTTTGACCTCGTGTTCAGAAAAAAAAAAAATAAAGAAAGGACAATTGATCCTTAAAGTTAAACTGAAATGAATCCTTGTAAATGTGCAGGCAACTCCAGTATGCAAGTTCTCTTCAATAGTTAATAGATTATGAACATGTTACATATTTGTTCTACTGTAACTTCTTTGTGTTCACCATGGTGTGTCAAGGTAATGTTTATTAAAGCAACTGTTATTATGGTAACAAAAAGAAGGGCTAACAAATTCAGAGACACCATTAATGTTGCAGTCTCATTGTTGGTGAAGGATGGAATATTACTGCAAGAACTTGACTTTTGTAAACAAACAACAGGATGTGAGTTGTGCATTGTTATTCTTAGAACTCACTTCATGGTCCAGATTTAAGATCTGGTGCAATTTTTTGTTTGTTTATAATTTAAAAATCAATGACGAAATATTTTCAGTGTTCTCAAATGAGCTTCCAGAATTTTAAACATTAAACTTTCAATGAGGGCATACTTTCCGTGAACTGTATCAATCTGTTTGATAGTCCTTCCTGCACAACTGTTGAAATCAGTTGTCTGTGCAAGGCCAAGGTGAACACAAAACTTTCTTTTGACGTGTATCCTGAGACAGTTTTTCTCTGTTGTGTGTACAATGTTGTCACAGTTTCACCAAGCTGGAAAAATAGAAATGGCATTTTGATGTTTTGATTCTTTACCCCATGAGAATTTCTTTGGTGCTAGGAAAGACGCTGGTTAATTGTGCTCTGAGGAGTCCATCTTGTGAACCCTTCAGGTGGGACAAGTTTTGATGTAGCCATACCCAAATGAGGTGCTACAATTTTTACAATATTCAACATGAGGTTTAATAAAGAAATCATGTGTCACCTTCTAAAAGTTATGAACATTTTAAACATTATATGCCACCAGAAAGGTGGACTTAACCAAGCTCTGACTAAATGCCATTTTTTAAATTTTATAACTTATTTATTGAACTATAATTAAATAAAAGCAATGTCATGTTTTAATATAATTATTGTAATACTTGAAAACTAAAGGTCCATAATGCCTTTAACAAAAAAATTAACACAGTTATTATATTAAAATAGTGTTATTTTATACAACCTTTTTGTTGTGTTGTTTGATTACTTTCATTGTCTACTGGCCAATATCAAAGTGGCTATTCGCACCCGGGTACCAGAAGTGAGAGGTTGGGATTAAAAAACTATTTAAAATGTTATTGTTGGGTTTGTAAGACAAAATGAGGTATCAAATGAAAGATAATTGAATGGACTATACTATATGTTTGTAAGCTTACTTCTTAAGTTTAACTAAAATAAACTACCACAAATGACATCTGAATTTCTCTTGGGGCCATATACCTGCTCGATTTTTGTCCTACCAGGGCCAGCCTCTTAGGGTGTGCGACCTGTGACCTTGCATAGGGCGCCTAGTAAATATTTAAATTCTATTAGTTCATGTGAAGTGAAGTGTGAACCTCGGACCATGAAATCTGCATTCTTAATTTGGATACAGGGAAGAGGGCGCTGAACGGGTGCTTCGCACAGGGCGAAAGTTTACCTAAGGCTTAACTCTGGCGCCCTTTATAAATATAATGATTGAAGTAAAAAAAAAAACAACTATTAATTCGGTATTGAGTTTATTACCTATGTTATGGTTTTTTTTAACGAACAAACAAAAACATAGGTAATAAACACATTACCGAATAACTAGGTTTTTTTTCCTTTAATGATTTAACTTATTATAAGGGGCGCCAAAGTTAAGCTTGCACAGGGCGCCAGCAACCGTCGGGGCGGCCCTGGGCCTACCCACCCTTTTCAACTACAAGTAGTACAAGAATCAAAAACACTTGGCTGGGACCAAACCCATACCGTAGAGACACTCATAACAGCACTTGATATACCGGTAGGTCAACGGAATTTTGTTTTGTTTTTTGTTGTTTTTTTTTTTGGTTCCTAAAGTGGGCATATGCTCATTTTTCGGTTGTTTATCGGTTTCGGCTAAAAGTCATTTGGAATACCTGAAGTCAGACAGTCACTCACTCTGTCAGCCGGCGATCCGATATTCATCATTGCTCGCCGTCTTGTTGTCATGGTATGATATATTACCAATCCTCTGTGAGCGCTGCTCGGTGTTGCATAGTCTAGGCATACTGGTCCAATATTCTCAAAAGTAAAGTTACAAGGAAAAGGGTAAATATTTTTGTGAACAAAAAACTAGGGGAATCATAATATTTCTATATATTATTATTTATTTTTAAAAATAAATTTTTGAAATTTTTAGGTTTATTCAACTCATTTATAACTGACATCCATTATAATGTATGATTATCTTGCTGATAAATGTTTCCACAGGCAAAAGTAAATAATATTGCGGGAAAAAAACTAAGGGAAGGGTAACATTCCCATTATTTTTAATTTTTTAATAAAAAAGATAATAATTAGGGAACCCTGGTCTTATTTAATTCCTTCCTTCAAAGACATTTATCATTATCATGCCAATAAATGTTCCCATTGACCAATAAAAGAAAATATTTTAAAATATAACACTAAATTAGAATCGAAATACCTAGTTATGCACCGTTCGGTGTCGGTCGAAAGTCTCGTTGAGCTTTTGGTTTCGGCCTAAAGTCATTTTTTCCTTCGATACCGGGAAATCACTTTGGGTCGGAATCTAGTGCTTGACAAGGCTAACCAGGAAATGTCAAGTGGATGTGAACAACCACAATTTAGGTCTTCATTAAATCAGCTGGTAATGTTCACACCTAAGACCATACTAAGTGATCACTGCATCAATGCTGCTGACATTGAGGCAACATTCAACCAGTGCTGTGTCTATTCGGTGTGTTGCTGCAGAGAAGAAGATGCGGTCGTTTCCAAGACACGAGAACAATCTGTAGAAGGCATTGACCCTGGTGCAGCAAGATTATCTGAGGAGTCAGATGGCGAGGACGATATCGACTCCGAAAATGTGTGGTAGCCATGGGCGCCCGCAGAAAATTTTCTAGGGGGGGGGGGCAAAAAAATTGATTAACTTTCCGGGGGGGGGGGGAAATTTTTTTTAGTATTGTTTTTATGTAGTTTTAATTTATAAATTTTTTTTAGTAATGTTTTAATGTAGTTTTAATTTATTGTAACGTATTTGTATGGTGAACGAACGGACAGGGCATCAGCTTAGTTATTTTCTCTTTATTTTCTCTTTATTTTCTCTTTACTTTAATAAATTTTTTTGTCTATTTTTGTCTAAAAATTTTTTATCCAATCAATCCAGTGGGGGGGGGGGGCAAGTGCCCCTCCTTGCCCCTACCTGTGGGCGCCCATGGTGGTAGCTATGCGGCCCAAGACGATTCTCAATTGATTTATATATTAATTGTGTTAATAAAAAAAAAAGCCGCCATGAAGCCACTCAAAATTCTTTCTCAGCGGTCTGGTTGAACTAAATTGCTGGTGCTACTATAGATCATTTTTGCTGATCTCCCACTGTCCAGCACATCTGAAGTAAGAAACTTAAGTAAAATTAGAATCACTAGGAACCGTTTTCGTTCAACTCTGGCAGTTGACTATTCGAGAAGACCTCAGCGGAAAAAACTAGATATGTCACAAATTTCAATTTTTGAGTTATCCCCCTTTAACCATTCACTGCATGTGTTCTACATCAGGCCTGCACAACTCACAGTGTAAGGTGGGCCGTAATACTTTATGAAAAACTTGTGCGGGCCAAAAGAAAATAGGACAGGACTTGTGCGGGCCGAAAGAAAATAGGACAGTGGGAAAGCTATTAAGAAAATAATAGGAATAAAGAATATTTCGTTACTTCGCGGGGCACAAAGTGGGTGCTGGCGGGCCGTATGTTGTGCAGGCCGTATGTTGTGCAGGCCGGTTCTACATGATTGCCCAGAGACAGGCGTACTAAAAGATCAACCGCATTTCTTATTTGATGATGATGCAACTTCCGGGAAAACCGTTGTCGAATCGGCACGCTGCATCTTTTACGATGACTTGGTTTCACAGAAATCCCTTAGCAGATGATCATAGAGTTTGTTTCAGGGCTGTCATTTATTTTTGTAACGTAACCTTCGGATTGGGAACTTTTTGAAGGGATTGCGTATTTCAAATGAACTAAATTACTTCATTATTAAAAACTGCAATAGTTTGACTGAAACGTTTTTTTAAGCGTAATTAAACACTGAACGAGCAGCGTATTATTGACTCTGTGTCATAATGAATTAATGTTGTTTTGCGCTCCTGTATAAGCGATAGTGTGAGTGGAGTAGCTAGGGTTTGTCACGGTTCTATTTCTTGGCACGGTTATTTCATATTACTGTTTAGGATACCCATATTCCAGTTATTAAAATTAAGGCTCTTTTTCAATACTACTAATAACGATACATTATGAGAGAGTATAGGGTGTTATAGCCTGTGTGTTGACCTGATTTGGCTTCAACGGAGCGATGAGGCGTTAACCTCGTGTTTTCCCCTTTTTGTTTTGTTATTGACGTCACTGATTAAGCATGTGACGCTTTATCATTACCCCTACTTGATGGGAAAATGTTGTTTGCGTTCAAATTTGATCTAAAGGATGCTATCAGAAGATGCAATATCTTAAATATCTTTTCTGTGTGGGAGGGGGTGGGTGTCTCTTGTTCCCTCTCTATAAATAAGTCGGTAGCTTTCCCAGCCAAAAGATGTTTTTTGCTATATTTCTGAGACACGAAATTTACGTGACGTAATATAATTACGGGAGCCTCACAAGGTTTTACTCTTTGAGTGTGTATAAACAAGGTTGTTTTTTTTTACAGAGGATTATACTTTTCCACTAGCTGTGCAGTAAGTTAATATAGTTTTAATTTGTGTAAATTTGATTTTGTATATTTAAATGGAATATTCTTAATATCACTGTCACGAGCATTGGTATCGTTTTTTCTTTGTATATGGTTTCTAATCCTTTGTTAAGTATTGTTCATATAACGACCCACAATCTTAAAATAGATTAATGTTGCAAAGCCATCTAACGGCACGTTACAAAGGAATTTGTGCGAAGTGCAGAAAACAGAGTGGAATGGAGAAGGATAGTTTTCATGTCATCTGTGGCTCCCCAACGGTCCAAGGACTAACGGAAATGATGATGATGAACAAATGAATTACCTAAAACTAATAATTACAGTAGTGCATGGGTCATTCGGCATTCCCAAGCAATATACCGTACTCAACAAAAATAATCGGCGCCCGATTAATCGGTAATCGGGCAATTTGCTAATCGGTGTTTATACTTAAACGTATTAAAACATAAGTATCAAATTTAAATTCAATCAAAATATATTACGACTAACATTATGATCCTATTTTAGGAAATAAGTAATCCAAGGTACCGGTCCGGCAGGAGAGAACTTGGAGAAAGGACGCAACGATACAAATACAACGTCAACGTTGTTGAGGCGTAGTTTATTACTTACATTAATCATTTCCTTTTATCTGGTTGAAGTCTCACCCCCTATATTATCCTGTTTCTACTTTAAGACTCTTAAAAAAAAAAAAAATTAGCTTCTATTTAATGACTGCTGACAACTTGTCAAAGTCATTATCCAGTGATGAAGAAACTAAATGTACCTTATTATTATGGACATAAACCTGTTGAAGGTACTCGACACTCTTCTGTTAATGAAACTCAATTTTGTAGTAATCAGACGCCATTGCGTCGCTACGCTCGTTGCTACAGAAAGCGGGCAAGTGCCCGATTGTTAAAAATATTGGTAAACATGTATTTTTGTTCTGTAATAAGGCAGTTGACAATGTAGTTTATTTTTTAAAAATATTTTTTAAAAATTGTCTCAAACTAGTAGTATAGTTGTAAATTCAAATTCTATGTGTGTGTACGTTCTAATTCTAAGAGCCTAAGACATGTTAAGACTTGGCCGTGGTTGAGATTGGCTTTACTTTGTCGCCCCCCTAGACGTAGAAAAGAACTCGCATTCCATAGTCATAATCATTGATATAATATTAAAGTTAAAGCCTTTTAATTTTGAGCCAATAATGGCTAATAGTAACAGGCTGGCCTATACTTTAATTTTTATACATTTATACATAGCTTAAAAATTAAGCGGCAATATCCTTTTATCCATTTTTATTATCAGTATAATCAGTATCAGTCCAATTCAATCAGTTGTCGATTGTCAACAATCATTCATACAATCATAGTTAATTTCATTTAACTAACAGTACTAACTAGTAATTTTCTAGATTTTAATTAGTAATTTTCTAATTTTCGTAGAGTTATTAAGACATATAAGTATAAGTGTTATTATAAAAATTAAGCCTTATTATTATTAGCCTTATTATATTAAAATTCATTAATAGTTAATAGCCTATGCCATTATGATTATACTTATTTCCAACACATTAAAAACAACCAATGTTACTTTACTTTATTATGGCATTTAAGGGAAGTCCTAAGAATAAATTCAATAGATACCTGATAATTTCAATCAAGGTTTTAGTTTTAGACCTATTTTACAATTTTTTTAATTTAATGATAATGTTAATTATTTTTAATAATACAAAAATTTACAGATTTTTTTACCCACCTCCCTTCCCCCCATTGTCGCAAATTGTCACAAAAAGTTAGAACCCCCTTTAAAATAATGTCTCAAACCTCTGCAACCCCCCCCCCCACCCCCATTGTCGCAAATTGTCACAAAAAGTTAAAACCCCCTTTAAAATAATGTCTCCAACCCCTGCACCCCCCCCCCCCCCCAAATTTTATTTTTCTCTCTGACCACTATTGTCCCTTGCAATCCCTTAAAAATTTCACCTCCCATGGATTTCCCTAGAACAGTAGTTCTTAACCAGGGATGAAACCACCACCAAGGTGTGGAAGACCCAGAAAATTGTATTTGCTGCCCTTTGCTAGTTTTTGCTACCTTTAAAAAAGAAAAAAATGTTTTTATGTATTTTGATTAGCAGCAGTAACTGAATGGTGCTGCAAAAAGGGTAAGAATCCCTTCCCTAGAGCATTTACTAAGATCACCCTCTCCCTATTCAACCTTTTTTCATTTCACCCTAATTCACGTGGTAGTCCTAATTCTATGACTCCAATCTCCACATTTCGATATAAATTCTCATGACTTTTGATGTCACTACACCCTAGTTCTCCTCCTCTGTGGTGGCCTGTAACTTTTTTTTTACCCTGCATACCTGTACTGATTCTCTCAGTGATCGTAGTTTAAAATTAAAATAATTATAATTGCTATTTAAAAAAATAATGTTAACAATGTCTGTAATTTAGTGTTATTAAGTGCAATTTTTTCCCCACTTTTAATGTGACGTCACATTGTTTAACCCCCTCCCCCCCACCCATTTTTACCCTTCATACCTGTACTTATTCTCTCAGTGATCGTAGTTTAAAATTAAAATAATTATAATTGCTATTTAAAAAAATAATGTTAACAATGTCTGTAATTTAGTGTTATTAAGTGCAATTTTTTCCCCCCTTTTAATGTGACGTCACATTGTTTAACCCCCCCCCCCCTACCCCTCATCACACATTGTGACAAAAATGTGACCCCCTCCCTCCCCTAGATGCGTGATGTCACTTATAAATGGTCCCTTAAATGCAAACTTCATGCTTTAAAATTCTATATGCAAGGCCAATAATCTATACAATACATCACACAAGGAAAATTGTTGACGTCATTATTTATAAGATAAACTCTATGAAGGGGCCATCCATAAATGACATTACACTCTTTTGGGTGATTATTGACCCCCCCTTTCCTTTTTGCCTTTTCTTCTATCGTCACAAATTTGTAAAAAAAGTTAGAAACTCTCATCACCCTTCATCTCAAATCGATGACCATCTCCCCCTTCAGCCCACACACACACACATGTGCATGTGTGACAGTGTGATGTCATTTATGGATGAACCCTTAGTTTTAATTAATAATTTACTAAGAATAACTTTGTATCAAATTTTAAAGAAATATTTTCACAATTTATTTCCCAAACTATTATTATTTTATTTTACTTATGATTTTCTTCAGTTAGTTTAAAAAGACTGTTTGAAAATGACTGCAGGGTCAATAGCAGTCCCGACAGTTATTCCCCTCAGACCACCTCTTCCTGGTCGATCAAAGACTTCAATAGATTCCAATACTAAAATTGAACTAAAAACAGGTGAGTCATAATATTATTTAGGCCTTAACTCTTAAATAAATTAATTAAACTAATTTGGGCATGATTGGATGGGTACACAAAATTTTAATGCACTGGAATATGGGTCATTGACATATCATATCTGGGAATGAGGAATCATTAATCTTTCCAAAAAAAATGCAAAGGCAAATCTGGGATTCTTTAAAGCAGCGGTTCTCAACCTGTGGGTTGCAACCCCTTTGGGGGACGAGCGACCCTTTACCAGGGGTCGCCTAAAACCATCTGAAAACACATATACGCTACAGTTATGAAGTAGCAACGAAAATAATATTGTGGTTGGGGGTCGCCACAACACGAGGAAGTGTATTAAAGGGTCGCGGTTTTGGAAGGTTGAGAACCACTGCTCGAAAGGATGAATTAATTTTTTTAAGTATGAAAATGTGCTAACGTATTTACAATGGGCATACTTTTTAAGTGTCCATAAATTTATCATATCCTAAAACTGACTAAAAGGGTCCACAGACTTTTTAAATTTTGATTTAAACTTTCAGCATCCCATCTATCTCTTTAAATGCACTCATATTTTATATTAAGTCATTGCTTGAAGTGCAAGGGTTTTAAAGGCACAAATAAACAATGTATACAAAATCCTTGTGTACAATCTTAGCCTGTGGTAAATCAATGTGATGTATGGTAATACCTAATTCATTAGCAATCTGGATTCCCAGATTTGTGAAATTTTCATTGGAAACTAATTTGCATTCACTACTTTTTTCACAAATCTGCAAAATTTGGGAAATCCTACAAAAATCTTTAGAAATGTTTATGTTTAATTTTGAAGTAATGCATCAGTTTACATGCCATTAAGTTTAAGTTTAAAATCGATACTAAAAATTTTGTTGATGAAAATTCCATTTTGGGGGGG
>CAXITT010000032.1:1732249-1759375 GCA_964033795.1 Lymnaea stagnalis
GGGGGGGGGGGGGGGAGTGTTTAAAGACATGGAGACATACAAGAAATCATTTAAGAAATTCCTTCGAAAAAACTTTTGAAGTTTCCAAACTGCCAGATGGAAACGTTCCTTTTTATGTAAACTACCCATTCTCAAAGTTTAACACTAATTTGGAACACTAATGTTTAAATAATTATTTGAAAATGTTGTAGTTAATTTACTATTTTGTAATAGTAAATGTTAACATAAGTTCAGCACAAAAATTGTAAATTTTTACTGTCTCTATTTTTATGTCAAACTTTTATTTTTTGTTTATCCTTAATTTCAACAATGTATTTTTATTTAAGGGCAATGTATTAAGTTAATTTTCAAAGGGAATTAAAGTGCTTTGGGAGCATGATTTGGGTCATATTTAGATGCTAAACTCTAGAAATAAGCTTTTATTTATATTTTTAGTGACTCGCACCATGCATTCAGAATTGTTCCTGTTCCAAGATGGGTTTTGGAGTCTAACCTCATGATTGTTCAAGGTGTTACTTTAATGCCTTATTTTAGTGCAAATTGAGATGTACAAACATATAGTTAGGAACAAACCAGACAAAAACTTCAAGTAGTTTGTTATTTCATATTTAACTTCTGAAGTCTTCACAACATGGAACAAATGTAATAATCATGAGGCAGTGTCATTATGTGTACACACAGACCAAAACAACAATGGAAAAGGAAAAGTTAAACCTATCAACTGCACAACCAGAAATATGCAATTATCAGTTTAAGTGAAAATTTAATAAAATCATATTATTATTAAAGATTCTAATCAACCACTTAGATGGAGGCTACATTTGGGTTGCATGATTAAGCAAAATGCTGACTTAAAAAAGCCAATTAATATACATGACCATTAAATACAACTTAAATGTACATGGCATTGATTTGATTGTCTGACAGAGACAGCTGGGGCAGATATCTATTACACTATCAATGGTTGGAAACCTGAACCATTCAAACGGACAGGAGAAAAATGTACAATGAAATATCTTGGACCCTTTACACTACCTGCTGGCAAACAGACTGTCAAAGCTTTGGCCGTTTCAAGGTAAGGGAAAATAGATCTATTCTATCAAACCCTTGAAGTTTGTAACACAAGTAATATCTGCTATTAAATCAAACCATTATGATTCATTTAAAGACACTTTAAACTTTTGTTGACAAATTATAAACAAATTGAATAAACTGTATAGCTTACATTATCAATGTCATTGAAATTTATTTCAGTGATGGTCTACGAGAAAGCAATGTGGTCACAAAAATCTTTGAGGTTGAGTTCGCACCGGCTCCAACACTGCCAGTTGAAGATGACGATTTGGGATTTCAAGATGAACTTGACAGATCAAGGGCTAAGGTTTGAAATTGCATTAATGAAACAAACTCAAACTGTTAATATAGGAAACTTTATAGGAATTTACGCATTAAGTTATTTTGAATGTCTGTTAATTTTTTTCCCACCTCTTTAAATTTAAAAACCTAAGACCTCTCATTTAGAACCCAACATAACTATATCAATTCATTTTAAAAGAAGTTATACAACATATCTTACCTAAGAGATAAAAAAATAAAATAGGTTGGAAAATAACACAAAAAAACATAAATTTTTACTCCCTGCCCCTCTTCCCATGGTCATTTTTTGGCACAAAAGCTTTACACCCATCCAGGACTGTGGCTAGCAAAAACTGCACCTGGGAATAAGCATGTTCCCCCTTTGCATAACCTTGCCTCATCAAAGATTGTCACAACATTCATGATCTCTCCCAATAGATGTTTGATGTCATTTTTGGATGGCCCCAAAACCGAAATCTTCATAATTTTATTTAGTTCTGCTTCTATTGTAAAGCATCATTATGCAAAAGTCTACATACTTAATTTTGAAACAAATTTATAGTTGGCAAGTAATATCAGCCTCTATAGTCCATATTGTACTTACATTATGTTGCAATAACTGTCACTTTTTTGTGACAGTTTGATTTTTAGAATTAATCTTAAATACTTTTTTTATGGAGAATTGTACTCTAAAGAGGAGTTTTTAAAACAAATTTATGAAGATAATGAAGAAAAATAGTTTATTATGTTTAAAGCAATTATTTTACAAGGTTTAGTGATGTCAAAATCATATTCTATAATTCAATTTAACAAACACAGTTTCATGCAGAAATTACATTGAATTTCAGATCTGATAAATAAGTAGTATTGATACTTTATAGTTTAAAGAAATGTAAGCTAGGGGCCATCCACATGACATCATGCGAATTTTGCCAATTGTTGACACCCCCTCCCCTTCACCCCATCATCACAAAAGTTAGAACCCCCCCCCCTCAAATTTAATGTCAAAAATCTCTGCACAACCCCCCCATCCCCTATAAAAAGTCCTAGTGTCCACTACTGTCCTTTACAAACCTTATAAAAATAAGTAGTATTGATACTTTATAGTTTAAAAAAATGTAAGCTAGGGGCCATCCACATGACATCATGCGAATTTTGCCAATTGTTGACACCCCCTCCCCTTCACCCCCACAACAAAAAAGTTAGAACCCCCCCCCCTCAAATTTAATGTCAAAAATCTCTGCACAACCCCCCCATCCCCTATAAAAAGTCCTAGTGTCCACTACTGTCCTTTACAAACCTTATAGAAATTCACCTCTCATGGATATCAAATTACTTCATCTGTGTCAGAAACATTTCACTAGAACAGTGGCTCTTAACCAGGGGTAAAAGTATCACCCCAGCCCTGAGGTGTGGAAGACCAGAAAATTGTATTCAGTGGCGTAGACACAGAGCACACACTGCTCGGTCGAAAAAATTCAGAAAAGGATAACAGATGACACATACATTTTCCACCCATGTAACCAATCAAAATGCATGTTTTTTTAAAAGTTCAAGGTTGATGTGATGCATCAGCAATTAGGTTACTTATTATTAGGTCAGAAATACACCGTTTTGACCATAATTCAACGCTGAATGAAGTGTTTGGTAACTTTTGTAAGTGACAGGAAGCTATATTTATCTAAATTCTGAAAAATAAAGCTATCGTTTGATAATAATTGGCGATTCTAAGTACATGTCACAGTTCTTAAATACATTAACCTCCCGATCTTCATTTCATTTGTTTTTTTTCTTGTCATTGTTTTTACTGTGCACTCACTTTAAACAAAAAGAAATACATCGTGAAAGTCAGGGGGTGGGGATGACGCCATGAGTTAACCGGGCCGAATGACACCAACACTAGCTACGCCGCTGATTGTATTTGCTGCCATGGCTAGTTGTTGCTACTTTTTAAAAAAAAAGTTTTTATGCATTTCGTTTATCAGTAGTAAATGTTTTTCTGGTGAATTTTGTTTGCGTGTAGCTTGTATTGGTAACTTTTTATCTTGTTTATAAAAAGTTAATTAAAGAAATAAAGCCACGATAACTAAATTATTTAATTCTTTTTAATTTTATAAAAATATAATTTATACGGTTGGGGGGATGTTTAAAGCGGAGTGGGCCTGCAGCACTGCAAAATGTTTAAGACTCCCTGCCATAGAGCATTTACTAAGATACCCCCCCCCCCCCCCCCCCACCCATTTTTTTTTTTTGGATTCTGAACGTAAAATAAATATTTGATATCTACGTAGTAGCATTTTCATATAAAATATCATTTATTTATAAGCTGGGCCGTTGACCGGGGCTAAAGGGGCGTGGATTTTGGATACAGGCATCCACAAAATCGTTCAACAGAAAAACAGCTCCCATAAACAAAAAAATATGATCAATAGAATTTATGTCGACTGGCTGTGGCGCAGAGTATATACCTATCTGTGACGCTGTTCATTTACATGGGTAAAAATNAAATGTCTGTAATTTAGGGTCATTGAGTGCAATTCTTTACTCCACTATCCGCTTCTCATGTGACGTGACATTACTTAAGCCCCCCCCCCCCCATCACACGTTGTTACAAAAATCTGCCCCCCCCTCCCCCCAGATGCCGGACGTCATTTATGGATGGCCCATTATATAAATGCCATCACACTATTTTGGATGGATTTTTACCCACTTCCACCCATTAGCATAAAATTTAGACATTCTCATAATATATCATGACAAATTTGTGACCTCCCCCCACTTCCATGTCGCATGGTGCTATTTATGGATTTCCTCTAAATTCCATTTAACATCTACACACTTTTACATTCTGCCACATAGTTAAAGCCCTAGATCAGGATAATAAAATAATGCTTTTGGTAACCTAAAATTCAAATTAACAATGTTTTTTTAAAATTTCTTTTAAAGGAGATTTTTTTGTTCATGTTTAGAGAGAAGTTCTGCGAGCGAAAAGCAAATTGATCACGAGTCCCGATTCAGCCTGGACAAGTGTTGAGCAATTGAAAGCTACACAGCAGAGGTTGGCAGGTATGGCTGATGCTTATTTAATAATGAGCCTATCCTCATTTTGGAAACTGCAGAAAGTTGCATTTAAGTAAGCTATAAAAGGTTGTATATAAGAAGGCTATATACACTAAAACAAGAAGACTTCTTCTGAAGGCGCCAATTTATTTTTTAACATTTTACTGGGGCTTTTAGAATTCAGAATTCAATGTTCTTAATCTATCGGACACAGAGGAGCATTAGGTGCTAATCTGCTTCCTGTGAATCAAGTTTTATTTTACCAATGTGCGTGGCACCCCCTAATCAGATTGTTAGGAAGTGTGGCAGTGGTCAAGGGAAGTTTCTTTTTTATCAACCTCAATCACTTCATTTCAAACGATTGGAGAAAATATTCTTGTAATAAAAAGTAACTTGGATGATTAGCATAATTGGTTTTGTAATATTATTTTTTAAATAATCCAATATATTCTTATGTCTTCAAATATTCATTTATGCCCTTATTTAATAAGAAGTTTGTTTAAAAAATAGTAATTTTATACAAACTGCCAATTTAAAAGCATGATTGAAAATTAAAATATACAAATAACAAAATGTAAAAGGGACATAAAGTCATATTGTTTGATGAAAAGGGAAGTAAGCATCCAACATTCATTTAATAAAAGGGGAAATAAGCATTTTTTTAAAAATCACATTAATCAAGTATTCAAGTTCTATGTTATTATTGCACTTAATTTCATCCAACTTGAAAAAATTATAATTTTCTTGAGTTCCTTTTTGCTTACATCAGCATATTATTCTATATGGTCGACTTAAGAGCAGGTTATACACATTTTCCTGTCAAAACTAGGGTTGGCCTATGAACAAATGTGCTTTAAATGGAGTATATGCAGTAATAATAATAATAATACTAATAAAACTAGGAAATGGTAAGAAATGGTTAAATTTATAAATGAAACTAACATAATAATTTAATGATTTTTTTACACAAAAAAAACTACATTTCTTTTGCTTACTATATCAGCTTTTTCTTAGCTATATACACTCTTCTTAACAATTTCACTTTCTGGTTGATTATTAAATGTGATTATTTCCAAACTCAACCAAATTGCCTCATTAACTGTAGTTAATGCTTATGTGCAACTTTAGCCAATACAGTTTTAAGGATACTGATGTTTATTTTCAGTTGTTAGGCAAACATAATACAATGGTAGGCACTTTGAGACAGCTTTGTGTATAAAATGTTGGGTTCATCCCTCATCAAACAGCTTTTTTAGCAATCTTAATGATCTTAACCTTATTGGGTTAGGGATTTTTTTTTTTAGTAGTAATAGTAGTATTAATGTCCTTAATCCATCGGACACAGAGGAGCAATAAGTGCTAATCTGCTTCCTGTGAATCAAGATTTAATTTACCAATGTGCGTGGCACCCCCTAATCAGATGGTTAGGAAGTGTGGCAGTGCACAATGGAAGTTTCTTTTTGATCAACCATTATGAGGTCATTTCAAACTATTAAAGAAAATATTCTTGTAATAAAAAGTAGTTTCAATGATTTGCATAATTAGTTTAATAAAATTGTTTTTTTAAATAAAACAAAATGTTGTTATGGTTTCAAATATATATTTTCGCCTTTATCTAATAAAAAATTTTTTTGACAGATTTATTATGTAAAAAAACTAATTTGAAAAGCAACATTTTTAATTAATAAATGAAAGTTATAAAATATTAAAGGGACATAAAGTCATTTTGTTTGATGGACAAGGAATTAAGCAGTTAACGAAAGGGGACATAACCACTTATAAATTATTCATAGTGTTATCATATTTTTATCCAATTTTTAAAGATGTCTATAGTCTCCCTTCTTTATGAATATCGAAATATTAGAGTGTTTACAAGACAGTTCAACTGTTTAAAGGGGCCATTCATAAGTTATAATACCATTATAATTGTTGCATAAAAAGAATTATGTTAAAAACGTTTGTAATTTAGGGTTATCATCTGCAATTTTTGTACTATAATACTCCCCTTTTCATGTGACGTCACATGAGGGGGGATGACATTTTTGTGACAAGGGGGGTGGGTGCTTACTCAATGTGATGTGATGCAATTTTCTGGTCTTCCGCACCTCAGGGCTGCACCTCAGGGCTCGGGAAGTACTTATATCCTTTGTTAAGATCCACTGTTCTAGGGAAATGTTTCTGACACAGGTGCAGTATTTTGATATCCATGGAAGGTGAATTTCCTAAGGGTTTGTAAAGGACAGTAATGGACAGAGGGATTTTTTTTATGGGCTAGAGGTGCAGAGATTTTTAACATTATATTTTAGGTGGTCTAACTTTTTGTGACAATGTGGGGAGGGGGGAGAAATCTTCAAAATTTGTGTGATGTCATTTATGAATGGCCCCTAAGCCTAAAATATTCAACTACTTTTTAAAAAAAATATAAACAATTTTGAACTTTTCCTCAATATTATTTTTTCCATTCATTAAAACAAAAATTAATCTGTTACTCAACATATTACCTTCACAAATAATTTTATTTTCATTAAGAGCAGCATCCAAAAATGAAAGACCTAGTTGTTTTTATTTTATTATTTAAATATATATTTTATATTTTTCTTAATGTTATCTTTTTGTTCATATTGTTTTTGGGTACTTATTTCAAATGCAATGTTTTAAAATAAAGAAATAGACCTATTATTAAGTTACATTAAGAAATTTAATATTTTAACGTTTTATTATTTTTTTTAAAGATTGTGATATATTTTTTGGTACTTATTTCAAATGCAATGTTTAAAAAAACAAAAGAAATAGACCTATTTTTAATTTATGTGAAAAATTAATATTTATAAACTTTTTTTTTAAAGATTGTGATATCTTTCATTACTTTATTTTATTAACAACTTCTTTACAATTCTCTAGATTTTCATTCTTTCTTGTTTTTTCAATTGAATGTTAAATGGCCATAAGATTTTGTAAATTTATCAAGGCCATATATTCTATAATGTTGATAAAAAAATGCTATTCTTACATTTTTAGACATGGAAGTTAGAGGCAGCACTAAACACAAGCCTTACCCTGGCACACGTTTCTTGGAAACAAGACGTAATGAACAAGAGCCACAACAAGCATCTTATACCACTGCACAGCCTTATGTGAGTAAAGAGTTTCATTAGAAATACTTCAAAACCTTCTTTAGTTGGTTAAGAACAATTTTTTTTTTAAATTGAAAGTGTTAATATGTTTGGCTCGATAACATATTTTTGTAAATTTCTCAAAACATTTTTTCTTTAAAATATAGCTATTAAGACAGAGTTGAGAGAAGAGGGTTTAAGTAACTTTAAAAAAAATTCATCTATATGTGTTAAGAAAAGGTCTAAGATGGCTGTCTAGTGCTGAATTAGAGTTGCTCAACAGTTGTGAATTTTGAAATAGTAGTTTTAATCTTATTAGTTTGACAATTGGACTAATAATGATTCCATTTCTATATTTTGCATGGGCCTCAGCCTTTAACTGTTTGAATGATAACACTATACAATTAATTAAGAAGCCAACAGTTTTATATTTTATACTGAAAGAGACTGTCAGAGAACAAAAATGTATTATTATTTTTATTCAATGAGCTTTAACATGAATGCTAGGACAAGACAATTTTTAATCACACACACCCAGTTGGCTGCTATCTTCCAACTTTGGTGGTTAAGGTTGTTTTTACTCAGTGTTTATATCAGGTTGATGCCAATCCTTGGCCAGAGAAATACAAAATTATGTCAAGCCGATGACTAATTTATCACAAATAAATGTATTAATTTTTAATTCAGTTGGCAACAAAATCGATTTTAAAAAGACAAGCGAGATAAAGAATAAAAGGATTTCACATTAGCTTAGTTCCATTTTGTTTTATCATATTGAATTTCATATATGCATTAAGAATAGATAAATATTTCTATACAGCATTTATTAAAGTTGTAATGACATACGGCAAGCAAAAGGATTACTCACTAACAAAGTTGGCCAATAAGTCAATTCCACCTGGCTATTTTAACCACACTAAGGACTACCTGGGATGTATTTGAGCCTGATTTCTTTTGTTTGAGTGCTAGAACCCACAAAGTAACAGCATTGATGGTGTTATGCATCAATCCAATATTTATCTTCAATAGCAAAAAACTTTCTGGAATGCAAATGTTGTCATTTTTGAAAAGCTCAGATGAGAAATGCTTTTCCATATTCTGCAATCCTACCTTTAAAATGTACCAAAAAATTTTTTTATTGAGGATTAACTGAAATAATCATGAAATGGGCATCCTATTTTAATATAAATATTATTTAATCTTGTATAGATTTTTAATGGCATTGGCTCTCAAGATTTGCGGTGGGCTACTGAGCGCCAGTTTGCACCAAGAGTTGACCCCCCTCCACAGATTCATTTCGATCAAAGCAAATATCCAAAAGTTACTGACTTCCTCAAGTAAGCATAAATATGTTACAATTTATGTTTACTCCAGCTCACATATATACCGTGCAAGAAAATAGTTTTTTTGAATTTATATGGTCATTTTAAATTGTTGCTGCATTTTCAGAGATAAAGGAAAATGATTTTTTCAGCTTTACTAAAGTGGGGAGGTTATATAACAAAGAAATATTAATCTCCATATTCAAATAAAATAAATGAGTAAAGGAAATGTTATAAAAGTTTTATAATTAATGGAGCTAATTAATTATACGTTATGTCATTAGTTCCTTTTCTCTTTATAGCTTCACAACAACCTCTGCTGGCCAGTATCCCGGAAGTGTGAGTAAATGTATATGTTATTATATATAAGTGTCATTATAAATTCCTATTTAGTGTCTCTTGTGGCTGAACTAAAACATACATTTTCATAGTTGAATAGAAGTTAGAAGCGTTATTCAATCAAAAAATATATCATTATTTTTATGGGAACTGATTTTGTTGCAGATTTACTTTTTATATCAAGAAAAATTTCAAAACATAAACAAAACATGTTCTACTGAATTTCCCAACAGCCTATATTTCTTCTACCAGTGATATTCAGATCAGTGTGACTTGGCTAATTTTGTTAAGCGGAATATGAAATCTAAATTATGTTTCCTCAACTAACGCCACACTCTTTAACTTTGATATTGAAGAAATCTTGCAATTCTGCTCACAAATATGACATTGCAATAAATTATTTCTATAACATAAAACTTTTCCACTCATTTTTCATCACTGTGCTAGCTCAGTTGTATACATCTGTGCAGATTTTTTTTCAGAACCAATGGATGCCAGTCAATGTGAGCCCTGCAGGATTTATTGTTCCCTCACCACAAGGGATGGCTGGCATTGGGGACAGCTCCCTCAAGTCAAGGAAGACAACTCAGACAACTGGTACTCAGACAGTTGGACTTTTCTATCCATCCCAAAGACAGATTGACAAAACTAAAGAACAAGAAGAGGAAAAATTGGCTTTTGAGAAACAAATGAGGGACCGGAAACCATTGCTTACAGCAGTCAGCCCAGGACGAGGTTGGTAACCTTTTTAATTTTCTGTGATTATTTTCATTCTTCATTATTTACGACTTACTTAAATTTCATGAAGCTAAATACAATTTATGCTTCTTATTTCAAACAAACAAACTTTGGGTAATTTTGAATTGTTTAATCAGTGGTTCTCAAACTTTTCCTGGAGACCAGCTCTCTGGCTCCATAAACTCATATTGGCACCCCCAACCCCCTGCCTTACCTGTCACAACTTAATTTAATTAATACTTTTACTATCTTGATTCAATAATGCAACAACTTATTAAATTAGGATTATTAATAAAGATCATCTAAGCTGTCTGCCCCCTTATTGCCTTATAAATTGAAAATAAAAAATCTCTTTTTTCAAAATCTCTCCCCAACACTCAATTACATATTTTATTTCCAGATTAGACAAACTTTTTTTTTTTTATTTACCCTTCCTAATAAGGAAAAGCACTTAGTGTTGGTCTACATTAATTTATAGGACTTTTTCAAGTGATATACATTTTAAAAGCTTGAGAACCCCTGAAATAAACTATAAATACTTGGTTATTGTCCACGTTTGTATAACAATGGAAACTTTTTTTTTTCCTCCATTAATTCCCCTTGCCTCAGGTTATTGGAGGAAACAGATAGATCACATCTGCCAACATTTAAAAGCTCACACACAAAATGATGCAGAGTTTCGTGCTCTTATTGGGGAACCCAAAATGGGGAAGGTATGAAAATAAAATTAAATATATTCAGTACCTGTTCTTTATCAAGTTGAGTTTATCAAATTGTAAGACTAGTTTATTGGTGGATCTAATTGTTCCATAAGTATTCTAGAGCCTGTGTGCTTTTTTTTGTTATGCCAAACATAGAAAATACTTTTTTTTACATGCCACATGTATTGTTTAAAAAGACTAATAGATATCACTCTTTCACTGGAATAAGCTAATTTTTCACAAAATGACAATTTTTCTTTCTGTGTATGTCAGCACGCAGCATTGTATAGAAATTAGAAAGCTGTTTTTCAATCTTATGCCAACTTGACTGCTGCCCTCCAACTTAAATAGTTGAGATATTTTACTTAGAGCTTACCCTCCTCCCTAAGAATAGCTTTTAGCCAGGCTAATGAATCCTTTTCATGTTCCCCACAACTGGGTTTAATGTCAGATGAATTTATACCCATTTACTCTTGATTTTGAGGAAGACCCGCTACCATTTACATGGTCACCAAGAAAATAAGTTATAATCACCATGACTAAACATTTCATTTATATTTTGCACTATTTCTCCTAATATTATGAATTGTGATTTATTAGAGGTTAGTTTCTCCATTACAGCTTTTAACCTCTGCCGTTCAAGAGGATGGCTATGAGTTGAGTTTGACATTGACCTTTGCACTTAGAGGTACCAAGGATCCTTTTATTGGTAAACAACTTGGTGTGTCCAGATCTGAAGGTTACCTGAGTACACACACCCAGTTAGATGAGCAAATTTACTCGGAGGATGAAGGTAATTATTTTCCACATGGTTATGAATAGGGATCAGCAACTACATTATTTTTTGTAATGCAGGCCATTCAAGAGTACATTTATGTGGACATGTCTACACCAATTTGGTGTTCTAAAAATAACTTTCTTTCTTACATTACAAGCATGAGTGCAACATTCAGATTTATTTTATTCCTTATGTCTTATATGTGGTTTATAAAATGTCAACAATGTAGTAAAGTTTTTTTGATGCAATAACATTTTAAATTATAATATTATTTTCCATTGAATTTAGAGAGTGAAGATGAGGAGGATGTAGAAACTTCCAGATCTGCTGGAGTAAAAAAAGTGAAGAAGCCCAAGGCCAAAAAAAAGCCAGCCGTTAAACTTTCAGTAAGCCAGAGCTGTGGTATCATCCTATTGAAATATCATAAAATTAGAATAATAGATAAGTTGTTTGATTGATAGATTAATGAAACAAACAATTTTTGTAAATAAAACAATATATCTTAAGCTTTAATTATGGTTTCAAAAAATACAAACTCAAATGTTTTGGCAAATGCCTTCATCAGTATATCAAAAAACATTTCAAGTATAAGTTAAATTTACATATCTTTTTATTAATTTATTTTCCATATAGCTTTATCGCAGTCCAATACTTTTATAAATGATTATGTAATGTATTTATATATATTAAGAATTTTCACAACATTCAACTAAGACGTAGGACAAATATTTAAATGCAGCATGAGATGAATCTTGATAACTTGAAAAAAACAACAAAGACAAACTTCACCAAAACTGCTGAAAATCATTCCCATATTGTATTGGTACTCAATTGCTCTTATTGTAAGAATTGACAACTTTCCATAGTTTATTAGTTTTTTTATTTCTACAGCCTTTAAATGCTAAGCTATTGAAACAATTGGGCCCTAACAGCGAAGCATCTGTTGAGGACATTCAACAATTAATTGATGATGTAAGTTTCTATTTTTATAAGATACTTTAAAAAATTTTTAAGTACGGTACCGGTATCTTAACTGAGTTCCATTACCACCATTTATAAATGAAGCCACTTCTGTAAGTATCTTTGAAATGAAAGAGTCAATTAAATTGACTGGGATTTTTTACTCTCCAGGGTGCTGATCCAAACTGCCTGAACAAGAACAACTTGCCTCCCTTACATGTTGCTGCCAAAAACTCACACATTGATGCTATTGATGTGCTGATTCGTGGAGGTGCTCAAGTCAATGCCAAAGGACCTAGTTCAATGTAATTATTTTGTTTAGTTGAACTAGTTCAATGTTATTATTTTAATTAATTTGACAAGGTTCAGTGTAATTATTTTGCTTCATTTCATTTAACTTGAAAAATTCAATAGAATCCACTTTATTATCCCAATTTTAAAAAATGAAAAATTATTGTATAAATTACAGTATGTACTCTTTCTAAAGCCAAATTGTTTTGGAAATATTTCAGGGACATAAGTTGGTCAGCTTAAGAGCAGGTCATAAAAGATTTTATAATTTTCTCTAGGATCATTGATTCAGTTATAGAAACAATGTTGAAAAAAATAAGTACCCAAAGCCAAATTAAAGCTTTGTACAAAACTGGGTCAAAAGTTTTATCCTCATTTTTAGATGCAGTAACTGGCTGTTCTTAGAGTCTTTTACAGTACCTACATTGCATAATTAAATGTCATATTGCCAAATTTGATAAAATAATGGCAACAGCTGAAATTTAGAATTGTCAGAGCAGCTCTCATTTTGATATGGCTCGTTACCAGCACCTGAACTATCAGATCTTGTGCAAACTTGTTAATTGATATATATGCAGAATACATCATACATGCATTGAAAGACAAAGCGACCATGTATTATTTTCCAGGCTGCAGTCATTTATTTTTTATTGTGTTCAGTATCATATCTTACAATGGCAACTTATTGGCGGATGTCATGATCAGAATAGCATTGCCATTTTGTTGTGTTTTTGCACATGTTTCTGGCGTTTTAGTCCGAGACAGCCCCCGCTGTACTTTAAGTAAAGTATGTGAATAACTGGTGGCAGAAGAGTAAAGAAAGGAAGAGAACAAATATGGTTGCCTCTGTAACTGCCATTCTGGGGCAATGATAAACGACAACGTGTGACCTGATGTACTACCCTATTTGGCTTTTTATCCATGTCAAATACCTAAACATGTTAAGGTCTGCACTACAATGTTTCACTCCATTATTTTTTTATTTGGGTCATGCCACTTCAACATTAAATTAGTTAATTTTATCTTCACTTCTCATAAGCTTTGTAGGGGCTACAGCTATAGTTTTTTATTTTGTTTTATGTGATTATTGAGTGGGGGACCCCAACCCTTTAGACAACCTGCCATCACAGCAAGTGACACACTTTTCAGGATTTTCAGTCAAATTTAAGGGGTGTCTTCTTATGAATGAATTGGTTTTAAATGAGTCACAAATGGTTGAATTTAAAAATGAAAATAATAATTTAATGATTTTCAAAAAACAAAATACAATCCTATTACTCATAGTATAAGTTCTGTCTTAACTATTCATTGACTTTTCTTAGCAATTTCCCAATACACTTGATTTAACTTGTTATTTCTGAGGCCAACCAAATTGCCTTATTAACTGGAGTATTTATCAAAGCTTGACCTGCACCTTTGGCTGGCAAGGTTATTAAGGATACTATGTTAAGAAAATAGACCACCAATAGACTGATGTAAGTTAAGTTTTGGGGTCAATTGTCAGCCTAATATCCACCCCTCACACTATGCATTTTGTTTTCTTCTTCATAGGAATCTTCATAATGAAAATGTTATTTAAAATTTAGTTTTCCATAAATTGTGGTTTAAATAGTTTACTGCGTAGGAGGTAAACTTTTTGTGACAGGTTCCCCATCTTTTGGATTCCGCTTCTATTTTTTCTACAGCAAGGGTAATACAGCATTGCATGAAGCAGTCAGTCTTGGTGTTTCAGGGATGAAAGTCATCGATGCCCTATTAATGTAAGTGACATTACTAATAACTGTCACTGTGAACTTAACAATTCTATTTAGTGTCTGTTTTATTGATATACGGTATAAAGATCACCTTTGCGTAATGAGAGAACGGTATTAAATTCTCTTTTTTGCAAGCAAACCATTTAATTAAATAAGAACAGAATTGTTGAGTTGCCTGTTTCTCTGACAAAATTATGCCATGGACAAGAAAAGAATTAATTCAAAACTAAAATTATTAACTATTTATGTAGAAAAAAATTAATTCAACATTAATATGATTAACTATTAAAATTTATGTAGAAAAATTACCTTTGTCCACTTCCCTGCCATAAAAATAGTACTGAGATTTAATTTACTTTCACCTTGCCAAAATTATTCCATGATATCTTTCTTTTTTAGGGCTGGAGCAGATCAAAATGTGAAAAATGATCGAAATGAGACGCCCTATGATTTAGCTGTAAAGGGAGGCTATGAAACAATAACCAAGCGATTTGCTTCTGCACTTGGACAATCTCAACTTGAAAAAATGACCAAAATTAGAAATTACTAAATTTTAAATATTGTTTATTTGTTTAGTGCTGCTACTTGTGTATGTTAGGATATCATACCTCAAATGAAGTGGATTTTTTTTTAATACCGGTATATAAGTTAAAAGAATTGTTCAAAATGCTTATTATTAATACAAGAAATATTTTGACGAATTAAAATGTCCTTAACACTTGAAAAGTAAGTGAATTGTTATATACAAAGTTAACTTTCGAAATGTTATCATCTGTAATGTATTAGTTCAAATCATTTATAAAAGAAAATTATTGTCTTTACAGCTACGAAGTAAGTTGTTGTGGTTAATTGTTTCATTATCATTAGTGTGTCAGAAAGCTAAGAATATATGTGGTCTTATATTCATCATGAAACATTTTCTTATATTTGTATTAAAGAGCTCTAAGGCAAGCTTAAGATGATAATATTTAGGATCCATTTTCTATAATCTACAACAATAATATCAAAGTTTTTTCTTTAAATATTCAAATACAAGCACAGGTTTTGACATTCTATGTATTTGTAATTAGTTTTTGTAGTGTTGTGTTTGTTTTAAATGTGGTGAATTATAGATTGTTTTTTGTTGACTTTGTACCGCGCTTCGAGCCTTTGGGGATGAAGCGTGTTTTTTTAAAATGAACTTTATTATTATTATTATTATTTTATGACATAGTTTATTCACTAAATATGCATATAGCATTGGAAATGTTTGTCTATATTAATCCTGTTTCATGTGGTGGCAGTGTTGCACAACTCTTCATATTGTAGACAAATATTTAGTTTCCCATAAATTGTATTCAAATAATGTGCTAGGAATAATATGGTAACTCCTCGGGGCTCCTTCCTACATTTCATGAAATAAAAATTTAAGTTCAAACAAATGTTATAAATGTTTCAATTTTATTTGTATTTTATTCTTGGTAATTTTAACATTGACCAGTGCATATACTAGCAGCTATTAGATGTTTCAGATCCAGTAACTGTTACCACTTCACCAGTGTGTAAACTAATTGCTTAAGACGGGCAGGATGTTTCGACCAACCGGTGGTTGAACCACTAAATTATACTTTATTTTACTAGCTAAATGTAAAAAAAAAAAATATTAAAAGGCTGGGGAAAAAAGCAACTTGTTTTAATCAAATTCCCTAACTTCATATTCTATTTGAACAAGGTTATATTATTTATCTGACATGATGATACAGTCTTTCTAGCAACACATTGAGAACATCCAACCTTGGTACCGGTACATATTCTTTGAAAGAACATAGATGCAATTTTTGTTCTTAATTTACAAAGGTTTAAAAAGATTTCAGTTTTCAAAACATTGATATCTATAGCGTAGCCCTAGAAATCATTCACTGCAGGTTATTCACTCAATACATTGCATACATAAACAACAAAGAACCTATTGTGTCAATTTTCTTAAATCTTTAATTGCAAAACTTACCAGGGGATTTAAATTTTAAAATGAGGAGAAAACTTTCATCTAATTATTGTTTTAAAAAAAGAAGGAGATGAAATATGGCAAAAAAATAATTTAGAAAAAAATAATTGATAATTCACACATGGTATAATTTTTGAGCCACACATTTGAGGCAACAGCTGTTCTTTACAAACTATCCTCCTTTCACAAAGTCTTAACCATGATAGTGATACATCACCATCATTTTAGGCAAATATACTTTAAAAATTTTGTTTAACTCATACTCATAACAATTACAAACAACATTTACAGATGTGCATTATTTATAATTATAATAGCAATTAAAGTTTATAATGGCGTGAACAATCTTATCTGTTAAAATGTTTAAAAACTAGAATCCCTGCAGACTTTTTGTTTGCTAATTTAATTTTCACATAATATGTACCACAGAACTGAACATCAGTAATTGAGAATACCATAACAACTAAAAATCAATTTATACAGTCAGTGAGCCCAAATAAACATATTCAACATAACCAACTGTACGATCCTTGCATAAAAAAAAATTTGAATAAAAAGGTGATTAACCAAAACCATACAAATATAAACAACTTTGGACACACACAAACAACCATTCGTCCCACTACAGCCATTTGTTCTACTCTATCAGTTTCTTGGCTTTGAAATATCTCCTGAGATAGAGAACTTGCCAAGTGGCAAGGCCAAGCAGACAAAGCATGGAGAACAAGCTGAAGTACATCACACGGGAATGAGTGGATTCTGCAAATGAAAACCAGCAAATAATGCATAATTAAAGAGATGTGTTATGCCTCATTTCAATTCTATACCTTCATTTTTTTTTTAATTCTAGGGCATCTATAAAAGCCATTATAAATGATTTATCATTGTTACTAAAGAATTACATGAAAGCTGATCAAAAATATTATATCAGAAATAGACCAAAAAATAATTTTAAAAAGCTTAATACATTACCATTAGTATCTCTCATTTGTTCTTCTCTTGATCTCATGTAGGCAAAATCATCAACAATGGACTTGGAGAGATCCTCCAATCTCCTCAGTTCAACTTCCAGTGGTTTTAACTTTTCAGCTTTTGCAATCTACAATATAAATATAGTTGACAAACTAAAGTGACAGTGCTAATTTAAAACTGTGTTTGGATAAAAGACATGTTAGTTTCAGTGTGAGAGTAACTAATGATATTAAACGCCAACATTATGAGAACTAGAGAAAGAACATTAGCATTTTTGATGAATATAAAAACTTTAAAATGATCAAATGATTTCAGCTTTTTTTTTTCAGACATGAAGAGTTTTTATTCCAGTCAAAACTTCCCATATATGTAAACGTCTGCATACTAATTTATGGTGTGTAAAACTATTTGTTATACTCATAAAATATGCCCACTTAACTGTTACGTATCTTGTGCTGTCTGGGACAAAAACTTAAATCACAGCCCCTTCCTTCCCCCCCCCCCATAAAAATATTTAAAACAATAAAAGCAACAGACGGAAGGTAACCCATAGGTGTGCCATGAACTGTCATAATGGCCGATGATAGGCCATTATAGATGCTAAAATTAATATTATAATGTGAATCAGAAGTTTTAAGTTTTATTAAAGGAGAATATAACTTTAACAAATTAGATTCACTTCATTTCTAATAGAAAACGTCAATATTTCGTATGTTCATCTGTTTCTCTAACTTTTTCTGGTTAAAACTTAACGTTAGGACTCAGATGTTGCCCCTGCCAAACAAAAGCCTAATTTATTTAAATTATTATTTCTTTTTGAAAGTGATGTTGAAGATAGTCTTGTTGGCATTACTTATGGTAGTGATAATTATGATAGAGGAGTTAAGACTAGTAGCAGTTCAAGTGGTGGGAGAGGAAAATAGGGTACAAATGAATTTATCAGGCATTCTTAAGAAATATTAAGGCGGCAAAGATTTTTTTAAAATTCTCTAAATCCAAATAACTATATATTTTTTAAATAGAAAGAATGTTTAATGTGTCTGAATAATTTATTTAGATTTAGAAGGACCCAACAGTCATTGTGGGTGTGAGTTGAAGAAAGATGAACAATTGAACTCACTGATGAAAATTCAAGGTCATATTAATCTCACATAGCTTACAATTTTGAAACATTAATACCATATGATTCCCTGTCCCATTTACTCTCAGAATACCTTTACTTATATGGTTCTATGGATTCAGTTTCTATTAGTTTTGGGTATTTAGGTGATACATATCAGAGTTACTAAAAAAAGAGTTGACACCACACTATGTTTCCACCTCTTTTACCACACAATGTAAATACGATATATTCTTTTTAAAAATACTTCAAAGTATTTATTTGTATATGTAAGAGTATGGTTATTCATTTTAAAATCCATACCTAAGTTCAAATCTTTAACATTACAAGTATAATTGCTTACATCTTCATAGTTCTTGGCCTCAATACCATGCTTGAGATTCAAATAAACCTCCCTCTCTTGAGCAATGCCACCTGTTATAAATAGAATTTCAAACAATTGAAATAAAAAAGATGTGCATAACCCAGAAATGAAAGCCATCCTCTAGATAAATTAGGGTAATTTATCAATATGCCACATAGGAATAGGGACAACCTATTTAACTATTCTACAGACTTAAAAAATATGGCTAAAATGTTTGAGTTTCAGAAACATGGTCTGTTGATGTTACTGGCTGGTTCTGGCATGAGTAGTGTCACAAAAATACATTTTTTTTTTTTAATTTAAAAAAAAAAAAGTATAGAATTAATAAGAATTCCTTTCATTTAAATATATAAAATATAAAGCTGCATGAAAAGCTAGTATTTGATTTTTTAGAATCAAAATTTATGTTGAAATGTTAATACTTCTTTTATAAAATGTTTTAGTTTCAGAAACATGGTCTGTTGATGTTACTGGCTGGTTCTGGCATGAGTAATGTCACAAAAATACATTTTTTTTTTTAATTTAAAAAAAAAAAAGTATAGACTTAATAAGAATTCCCTTCATTTAAATATATAAAATATGAAGCTGCATGAAAAGCCAGTATTTGATCTTTTAGAATCAAAATTTAAGTTGAAATGTTAATACTTCGTTTTATCATAAATAAAACTAGTTCGTTTTATCATAAATAAAACTAGTTTTTAATAAATGTTATTGCAGTCCTACACTCTTCTACTCAATATCTTGAAAATTTTATTTGTTAAAAAAAAAGAGGATGAGATGCATTGCTTGAACATAAAATTTACAGTTGAATATACCCCCATTTAAATTAGCATAGAAAATTGAAAAACTGTTTCAAGGCACACATTGAAATTAAATCAACACAAATAATGCTTACCACCCATTGGTTTTGATTCAAAGCAAACTTCAAAATTGTCATATTCTTCTGTGGTGAAAGCAAATCTCCCTTTAACTGCTTCCTCCTTAGAGTACAAAATATGGCCCCTGGAATCTCTGACCTGTTAATAGCATAACATATAAAATATGATAACTGAAAGTAATTAGAGGAAATAATTTATCTGGAAAAATGTGTATTAAACTGAAATGAAATGATCTTTACAGAAGATGAACATACTTAAATGACTGAGTAACAGAAATATCAAATTTTCAATGCAATATTTATTTAATACATGACTGTGTACATTGATTTTAATTATACTAAAGCATCATTAACAAAGTATAATGTTATACTGTGCAATCTTAAAAGAATCTGCCCAATTAGAGTAATGTGATTTAGAGATGGCCCCTTCTATGAATGTACAATTAATAATTAGATCTACTAATAGTAATAGTGTCATGGGTATGAGTAACTGATTTAATGAATGATTACAATTGTATTTCAGTGCCTGTTACAGCCTGTGTTGTCTCTTGTGTTTGTGTCGTCACCAAGTAATTGGAGAGACAGTGAGCAAGTGATAATTACCATTATGCGCTTGTGTGTGGATTACTATTTTAACCATTCCAATCACTTATATGGATTACTATTTTCACCATTCCTATTACTTGTGTGGATTAATACTCTCGTTGCGTGTATGGTGTACTCCACCTTTTATTTTACATTTTTCCTTTCCTATTTCTATATTATTGATTTTGTAGTTATGATACCAGAATTGTTAATGTATATAACTTGATTATTGTAAATACTTTGATATCCGTTAGCAACTTTGTCAAAGATATTGGGTATGGCTATGCTTGTTTTCAGAAACTTGTATACTAATGTCACAATTGTCCATTAAAAATTGCTTTCCTCATCATTGACATATATGTTTTTGTCTTCCTGTGATCTTATGAAATTTATGCTAAAAGTTTTTTTCCGGTGTCACGGAGAGGATCATAATGATTCGTTAAGCATAGATCAAATAAATACTTTTTTGTTAGTTATTCCTTAAAAATAAGGTTTAGTTATAGGTGAAACTACATCCATTTTGAACATATTTAAGTTGTTAAAGTTAATTTTATTCCATAGAACTGCAGGAAATGGCTCTTATCACTGTCAATTGCAGAGTGATTTGTTATTTTTCAATGCTTAAAAATCTGAATAATGTTAAGAAGTTTAATGTGAATAATTTTATAAAATTTAAGAAAAGATTATAACCAAACTTTAAAATATTTTGTAGTGACTAAGTAAGGGTTGCTTTTTAGTATTATTCAATAAATTTGTTTGTTTTTGAATCAATAAATAACAGTTTAATAACAGTAATAACAATAATAATAATGTTATTCTATCATTAATGACTACTGGTATGGGAGAACATTACTAAAATAAGCCCACAAATTAATTAAGAATGACAGTTAACTGTTGTTATTATCATCCTATAACTATTGTCTATTTAGGCCTAAGCCTAATAAAATATTATTACTCTATTACAACAAATCGTTTATGAAATGTACTCAAAGGCCTAATTAAAGTTGGGTTAAGGGTATTTTTTAAATTTAATAAGTATAAGGTATTTAATTAGTCTTAGAGTCTAGTGCTATTAAAGAGGTCCAAGGCTATATTATTTAATAAGAATCAAAATAATTTTAAATTATTTACTTAACAGCCTGATACAGGCTTATGTTTAGATGATATTCTACACTTTTTTCAGGTACAAGGGAAAATTTTAATTTGTATCAATTTAAATTGGTAAGGCAGCGCCGGACGTATATCTCCCGCACTATTTGTCCGGCGACCAAGTCACATGACCGCCGTAATAAAGTGGCGAGAGATATCTTGTCCATCAGCCTTGTCACGTGACCACGAATGATTCAAAACTATTGTTAATTTTAAAATCTATTTCTCTACCAAGTAATGTACTGAGTATCTTGAATGCAAATAATAGAAAAAAAACTTAAGGGATAGTGGCTTGTAAACATTTTTGTTTAGTTTGTTATTTGAGTTTGTGTACCAGCAATCCATAAAATAAATTAGGGGCCAGTATGGAGTAGGCAACCAATAAAAGTAAAAGATTTCATTTTAAATTGTTTAAATTGCTACAACATATTTTAAGCTTCTCATGAAACTACTGTTGCTGATGAACATGATAATATAAAAATATTACAAAATTTTTAAAATTAAAATGGGGGAAAAAAAAAGATCCCATACTGGGCATTGATCCACAAATATAATATTGTAATGTCAAGCGATCACTCTACCATAAGACCACACAATATGTCCAAATAGCCACTTCATTCGAAATAATAATGACTACTAGTCGTCCTGCTATTTCACGCGCACTATTAGTCCAGCGCCGGACATGTAGACTTCGAATTGGTAATCTACCATTTCAGTTTAATTTAAATTAATTTAAATGCTATTTTACTGGTTATTCTTTTACTGATAAGATAAAATCATTTTCTTGATCCTAATCAATGGAAATGTTTTATTTATTATATTGTATGTATCCATTTCAGAAGATAGATTTAATAAATATTCTTACTTCACTAATGACATTTGAATCAACCAAGTTTTGTTGATGGACCACAATGACAACAGAGTATTCATAGATTCCATGTCTAATCTGATTTATAAGCTGCCCATGCCATAGACCATATTGAATTCTGGTAGAATACATCTCATTATGCACTCTTGTGATGGGTTTGGTCTGGCACTTCAACAAGAAAACAGCACCCACCCTCCTCTCTTTCAATACCAGGGCCAGGGCAAATGCAGTTCCTCTCTCCACCATCAATGACAATGGTGGTATTTTTGGTAGGCCAAAAAACGATTTTTTTAATAGCCAACGCTGAAGTGGTAGATTACCTTAATATGCATGTTTAAAGATAAATAGGAATGAATCTAACAGCATCAGCTATCATCAGAGGTCCACTTACACTCAAATCTGCTCTTTGTCCATTCTCTTGAATTTCATATTCGCCGGTAACCAAAACATTCTTGTGGATTTCTTCGCGAAGGCACTTTCTTTGATTTGATGCAAGAAGAAATCGTATGGCTTCAGTATATAATATACATGAAGTTAAAATTAAAAAGACATAATATGTTATTTCCATGATCGTACAACTGAAAACTGCTAAAATAATTCACTTGTTTGTGTCACAACATCGTCCAACACTTCACAGATTGCTAACGTGGCAATCGGGACATTCCGTCAATACTCGGGTACTTCCTTTATTACCGCACAGAATAAATCTAATAATACCTTTTTATTTAGCCGCGCAACAGTGCAGGCACAAACATTATAATATGGTAAAAGACAAATTACTTTGTCTTTATTATTGTCACGAAAATTATGCAAATAATTAACTCCAGGCTCTCATTTAATTTTTTAAAACTTCAATGTATTTATTCAAAGAAAATGTAAAACGATGTAATGGATCTGAACAGAAAAAGACAGGAGAGGATGTAATTGTTCGTCCGTAAAAGTAAAGGAGACACTAAAAACACAAGACTAGACTTAGACGGACAGTAGAACACAGAATCCAAGCACTAATTTTAAAAATTAATAATGATAATTGAATTAAAATTTATTTAGACATGCCCAAATTACTTTGTCTTATAAAAATATTGAAAATAAAGATCTGTGCTAAATTTAAAAAATGAAATGCATAGCATTCAGTAATGTTTTAATTAAAATATAGCATTTATAAAGGTTTTGTAACCTGGCATTGTAACGGCCGGTTAGCTCAGTTGGTTAGAGCGTCGTGCTAATAACGCGAATGTCGTGGGTTCGATCCCCATACTGGCCAAATTTTTTTTTCAACAACAAAAAAATAAAACAAAGTCAAATGAAAGGAAAATCGTAGACTACTAGGCTAATTTGACAACATTATACAACAAAGGCCCCCCAAACACATTGATCTGACGGCCGGATCATTGCACTTCAGATAGTGTTGACGGCCGCACATGTCTATATTTTGAAGGAAAAAATTCCTGTGCCTGTGCACATTATAATTATATATTTGTAGAGCCAAAATAGAAACATGAAGGGATCAGTTTTAATTTTAATCAACATGTACTAAATAAACTTAATTATTACAGAATATTAGTATTTCAACTTTCAAGTATAGGACCGACCGAAAGTGATTTTCTGATTTCGACAGAAACTAGGCCGAAAGTTCAAAATGAATTTCGGCCGAAAAGAAAAGCTTCATGAGACTTTCGGCCGAAACCGAAGCCAAAACCAAAAGTTTAACGAGAATTTCGGCCGAAACCGAAATATTTAGATTTTTGAAATTCGTTCACGCATACATTCTTCATACATCCAAATATGATGGTGTAAAGTATCAGTATTTACATTCTTTTTATTTGTAAAAAAATGAGATTATCTTGAATATTAATAATAAATAAAATCCAATGAATACTTAGGCTTTTACCATTTAATTTAAAATTAATTTAAATTTCTTTAAAATGTATTTAAAAATGTATTTTAAAGAAGTACGGTAAAATAAAATTTGGACTGGAAAGGGGGAGGGGGTAAAATTAATGCAAAATAGACCCTTGAGTGCCCTTTTAGAGCCAATTTTCACCTAAATAACAGTTATTAAGGCTATAAAATATCACCACAATTTTTCGCGGATAACGTCATACTAATGCTTTGTGTTTTCACAAATAGCTGACAAGATATCGCTGTATTAATATTTAGCCTAGAGCTGAACACATTAGTCTTTCCGTGCTGGTGACGTAATTAACTAATTATTTCGTTCAGCGACCAACCTCACTCACCCCCCTTTTTTTCCACCGGGTCTCGACGGAGAATCGCAAAAGACATGTAAATTAGTCGCCAAAGTCATAGATCTACAAGTAAACGGGTCTGCAGTAGGCCGTCTCCATATTCATTATAAGGACCCGTGATACATGCATGCGTGTGTTATTTCGTCAATAACAATGTTTATGAGTATGTTAATTATGAATTTCAAAAAATAAATTAGTAAAAAAAACCTAAATTTACTTAAATTTTATTTAAAAAAAAAAAAAAAAAAAAAAAAAAATTGAAAATATTGCCATTCCTTAGGATTATTCAATATTATTCACATTTGAGTATGACAACATCCATGAGCATGATAATGATTAATCAAGATGAATATCACAAATGAAGGAATTGAATAAACCTAGGGTTCCAAATTTTATTATTTTTAAAATTAAAACAAAAATAATTATATAAATATTATATATTATTATATTATTACCATTCCCTTTGTTTTTCCTCCACAAAACTTTTTAAATTTGTCTATTATTATTTAGATACGACTAAAAATTAAAAAAATAATTGTGTAACCGTAACCCATGCATTGTCAAGGGAACCCAAATTTCAACCAGCATCTTTTCTGTTGCTAGCCCATTAAGAGGAAAATGATGCAAAACTAAATTCATTTTCCTGTAGGCAGAAAATGCATCCCATCATTTTAAATTTATAAAAAATTATATGGAGATGGGCTTACCAAGACCCCTCCCCAAATCTTACCATTTTCGTTCGGCGCCCTCGATCTCTTCTCCCTCCCCGATTAAAGTGACAGTACCGACACATTTCATTCTTAAAAATGCACTGGATATAAGTAATTACAATGATTTATTTGAATGGAAAAAATATAAATGTTCCTTTCGTTTGGTACCGATGTACGTAGTTGGACTAAATAGATTCCAGGTACGAAACTAATCTGGGGCTAAAAGAATGCACTCGAGAGGGGCGGGGGGGGGGGGGGCTCCACAACCAGAGTGAATTTTTGGTTATGATGGTGGGGCGACGAAGTCAGAGATGGCCCCGGGTGTCATAATGCCTAATTTCGGTGCTGCACCCCTAGCCCCCTACCTCGAATGCCTGAAAAGCTACCCCCCCCCCACCCGCGGATAACACTACCTGAAAGAAACTGGTCATCATGCGTTATCCAACCTGGGCCATAATGCTTTTCATTAGGTACTTGAATAGAAGGCTACAGAAGGAAAATCGCGTCCATGGTGGACTAGTACGACGACTATGGCGCCCCTGTCCATGTGAATCACATGGGATTTTATAGTTTAATACACGATTAAGGGCCTATGTTAAGACGATTTTTGGCGCCGGGGGGACTGGTTATTTTGCCCCTCCTTCACACGGCCCTGAGTATATAGAGGGATAGGGAGGCCTCAGTGTATTACTTTGCCTAAGGCCCCCCTCTGATGTAAAGATGGTCCCGCCCTTACCCTCACTTATCTCTAAAATCAGTAATAAAATAGATTAGCTAAGTAATCAAATGAAGCAGATAATAAACCTTAATGTTTGTAGGCTTTTATATTCTATATTTCAAGTTATTTTAGTTTCTTTTTAACAAAACAGCCTACCTGAAACGAATCTCAAAGATAAACATTGAAATATAATATTTGGCCATAAATAAAACTAGACTAGATCTGTATTTTTATTTAAACGGGAAAAATAAATAAAAAATATCAACATTGGCCTTTAATACTAAATTATGTTTATCATTAGATCTATGAATTTTATTCTAAAAATATTTTTGTGGATAAAATTTGTTGATAATTGTTGTTATAGCATGTGGGTTGACCTAATTCTTCTTTAATTTAAAGTTGTGGTGACTACCGATTGCCTCCATCTTTTTTATATTGTCGAGGATTATACTTTTTCACATGTTGTGCTGTAAGTGTAAGTTAATTATATAGACTATAATTTAAATTTCTATACATTTGATTTTGAATTTTTATTTCATCTTAATAGTATGATTAAATTGAATATTGATAATATCAATAGCTTTGGTATTGTTTTTCTTTGCATACTGGTTTTCAGTCCTCTGTTTCGTATTGTTTAACAACCTACTTAACAATACAACCAAGTATTGAAATAAAGCTTTTAAAAAAAGAAAGGGTGTAATAAATACGGTATGTTTTTTTCTTTTTCCCCAAATGTCAATATAAGTATAGTAAGGGGTACGTACGCGTACCACAGGTTGCGAACCGTTGGTATAGAGAACAGAATTGAAGTGTACGAGAAACTATCAGGAAATAATTTTAGGGTTGTGGGGTGGGGGAGACTGTGATCATGTGAGGCAGTGGCGTAGCGAGGCAGGTGCGGGGGGTGCGGCCCACACCGGGTGACACCATTTTAGGGGTGACTCCCGATTGAAAAATTGCATATTTACAGGGCACACATTGCTCGCAAAAACCGAGATTCATAAAAGAATAACCGATCACACATATATTTTTCACAAATTTAACCAATCCAAATGCGTGCTTTATTAAAAGTTCAAGGTTGATGCTATACTGTGGACTTATTTTAACAAGAAAAAATC
>CAXITT010000032.1:1759393-1820724 GCA_964033795.1 Lymnaea stagnalis
GGGGGGGGGGGGGGGGGGGGAGTGACACCATGAGTTTACCGCACCGGGTGACACCAACCCTAGCTACACCACTGATGTGAGGTAAAAGGAAATACAAGTACAATAAGGCAACATAGCGGAAAACCTGAAAAAGAACGCAAAGAAGAAAGAACTGGAACGTGTCGGAAAGAAGCCTCCGCCAATGAACCTATAATGATACAATGAGTATTAAATGTAAAAGTGAAAACTGTGACTTAATGTAGCATCAGAGAACATCAAGAGGGTAGTGTAAGGAAAGAACAAGGTCCTCTTTGTTTGTCAATGGGAGCCTTCTGAGAATTGCCAAAATTAAAAAAAAAACAAAAAAAATATTGGCCAGTATGGGGATCGAACCCACGACATTCGCGTTATTAGCACGACGCTCTAACCAACTGAGCTAACCGGCCACTTACACGTGAGAGGCCTATCAGGTTGATCTTACCAAAAAATTGTCTTCGGAAAAAGAAGATACAAATTATCCAACTGTAAGGTAAGGGTAAATATCAAAGTCAATTTTAAAAGAACTCCTCTGCTCATGTTTGAAATGAATCCGGCATGGTCGTAGAATCACACATCTAATGATTATGAAATAGTTTTAAGCCTTTGTTTTCAGTAGTGAATGGTTTTACTTAAATGGGGTGGGCGGGTGGTGAACTCTGTACAGTAACAGTGTAACGATGGTTCTGTGCGTCTATGTACCGTACTCCAACCGCTGTTGTGCCTGTGTGGAGTTGTACATCAATATCTTGTGACTTGTACAATCATTTTTTTTATGGTCAGGGTCAAGATTATTATTTTCTACTTTAATTTTTTTTTTTTTTAAAATCTAGTTCTGCACTTAATGGTGTAAATTGTTCAAAGAGACAAACGAAATAGACAATCGTGAATTGAAATCTGAAATGATTTTTAAATGTAATTATTGTTAGTGTTGTGTTACCCGTATCTGGTATCTTGTTCAAAATATTTCACTAACTAAATTTACCGTCCAATCCAGACCGCCAGGGTAGGATTAAAAGTCAGTTACGAGAGGCTCTAAGTATTCTTATTTGGAGGCCCCTTACAATATCCCAGCCCCTCCCAAAACATACCATATGTCATATGTTTACATTAAAAAAAGTTTCAAATCACAATTTGTAAAAACGTTTGCTCTTGTCAGTTAGCACTTGCCCACACAACTGTAAGTATAACTCGGGGGAGGGGGTTCAGACCGCACCGGGTGACACCATCTGCCATCCAATTGAAAAATTGCATCAGCACACACTGCTCGGCCTAACCGAATTTCATAAAAATAAACGATAATCGACCACACTGTAAATTTATTACACACCTAACCAATCCAAATGTTGGGAGATGTTCAAAGACGCTTAAGAAATCAAATAAAAAGACAATTAAGCCCTGTTTAATACAGTATTAGTTAACTATTTCTTCCTGTACAATCAGGGACTGGAACACTGGAACTGGAACAGGGTTCCAAAAGGAACATTTGAGGCGACAACACTTGACACACTTATGTCTATTTCCTCAGGCCTTCCAACTCCAAGTTGAGTAGCCAGTCAAATATTCTCTTCAATACCACTGACCAGGCACAGAAAGATCGTGAATCCCCTCTACATAAATAGAAGCCAGAATGATCAATACATTGATCATAATCATGGGCCCTTAAGATATAGAAGAAGAAATGCGTGCTTTACCGAGAGTTCAAGGCAATGGTTTAGAAATGAGGTGACCTTATAATTAGGTCAGAAAACACCAAAAAAAAAAAACGCCCACTGAAAACATACGTTTGGCAATTGAAATTGCGCCGTGTATCGAAACATTTTTGGAACCACTGACAGCCGGAACAAAGAACTTGACACGCATGAGGTAGCCTACATTACGGTGAACTAAATGTTATTTTTTTTTTAATTAATACTACTAACTGTTAAATATCATAGAATCAAGGACGTCATTTGAGTAGGGCATTTGAATTTGCCGGTTTTATTTTAACTGCTATGTAGTAGTAGCGTGGCGCCTCCATTAATAAACAACTTAACAAGCCGACCAAGTTTTGGTTTTGCCGCGCCCCCCCCCCCCCCTTTTCCCCCATTTAACTGCTATGTAGTAGTAGCGTGGCGCCTCCATTAATAAACAACTTAACAAGCCGACCAAGTTTTGGTTTTGCCGCGCCCCCCCCCCCTTTTTCCCCCTGGAAAAAACCCCATCATAACTTGATGATAGTATTGATAGCTTCACATTGACATTTTGCGGCAGTTTATTTGTTTATCTAGGCATTTTTTTATAGCGCTTACCTTACAGCTCTAAGCCTAAGCGCTTTACAATTATTAAAAATATGTAAACTATTTAAACTGCAAAAGTAAAATAAAAATGAAAAACCAGAGAGACTAGAATAGTAACTATAATGTCAGAAATGACTATAGAAACAGTAGCTTAAACATTAAAATGGGTAAAAACGAGTACACTTTGGCACGTTTTGACCTATAGGCCTACTACAGGATCAACCCGAGACAGAAAATGAGGCAGGGCAAGGAAAGTGCATCACAGGTCATAGGTGGACCTAAACAGATGGATTTAAAGGGACTTTTTGAAAGTGGACGAGGTTTCAAATGACGGATGTGGAAGGGGAGCTGGTTCCAGAACGTGGGCGCATGGACGTAGAAGGAACGTTCACCGATGGTCTTAGTTTTGGTTGTTGAGATGGAGAGGGTTCTATTGTCAATTGAAGAGCGTAGTTGTCTTGTGGGGATGTAAGGAAGCAACAGTTCAGAGAGATATACAGGAAAGTGAGGGTCGGTGAAAAGCATGAAACAAGTGACGTTTTACCACTACCTTCAAATGTAAAAGCCAATGTTACAATGCCGTTATCATGCTTGAGCCAGCAAATTTCCTTTTTTGGTTTGTCTTCATCATCACTATCTCCTTCTGGCAGCATGAGCTACGCACTGGCACTTTTTAAGTCCTTCTCATCTTCTTACAATTCAATACAGTAAATAAAGAATAACATTTTTGGTAAGATTTCTTCTCTTACTGACGGCAATAGACTATGAAACCTATGTGAAAAACAATGCAGCGGTGATGCTTATTTGTATTGTTGGATCACACTTAAATTTATAGGTAAAAAAAAAAAAACCCAGCGTGATATTCATAACATGCTCATAGAACTACAAGTATGTTCAGAAAGAGGAGAAGAGAAGATTAACAATGTGTCAAATCATCTGGAAGTGGAAGATATTAACGTCTTTGTTCACTTGTTACTGTCAAAAAAACAGAGCACGTGAATTCCTTAGGAGAAAAAAAAAAAACAAGTGTGACACAAAAAGCCTACTATTGTGAACAGAGGCGTAGCTAAAGTGTTTGGTGCTTGGGGGACAAGATTCATTTTAAAGTGCAGACCTGTTTACCCTCAAACTCTTAAAATCGTACAATATCATCACAAAATCATTCAATATATTGTCTTAACAGTAAAAAAATAAACATACAGTACACATAATTATATGCCTCTAAATCGTACATTGTACACCAAAATCGTAAGAGTAAACAGGTCTGAAAGTGCCTCCCCTTTCTTTTTTCAACTCTCAAACCAATTATTTTCATCAATAAAATAATATCAAAGCACATTTTAGCGCCCCTGACTAGTCTGGCGCCCACGGACGTCCCCCGGCTGTACCTATGAAAATATCCCAATTCTGGTAAAGTGAGCCTGATGCTATCAGCCATTACTTTCACTTATGGTAAAAAAAAGAAATATTAAAATTGTACAAAAATGAACCCGGTTTAAAAAGGAATTAATCTTGTCTATCAGAGTAAGGTTGCCACTTTGCTTAGTTGGTAAACTGAAATGATATTAAATTATTTTAAATACAAGCTTTCTGTGTATGCTATAGAAGTGATTGACTTGGCAGCTTTACTGGTTAGATGTTTCTGAGCCAGGACACTCAAATCTTGCAGAGTCACGGATAGCAATAGATAAATTACTAATTAGAGAAGAAAAAGTCTTAAAATAAGATTTACATTCATGTAAAAACAAAGAAACGCTCTGAAGCCTTGTTCCATTTCAAATTGAGGATTTATTATATGAGATATCCAAGCAATGGCGTGCTTATAAATGTCAATGGTCACTTGCTGGATTTGGATCTCAACGTCTTGACTTTTTTCTTTTCTTTATATAACACTGATTTTTGCACTGGGGAGAAAAAAAGAAATATGCAAAAATTTTGGGAACAACAAAACAAAACAAATAAGTTTTTTTTTAGCCATTGTACAGCATGCGGCAAAAGTAACAGTATTGGAAAGTCCTGCATATGGAACAAGTATGCACGTCGGTCAGAGGTGCATAGCTCCCGACAGTGTGTTGCTATTATTATTATTATTGTGAAGGAGGATATGTGGTTAAAAATGGGTATTTCGAAGGAGAAAAAAATTTTTCATAGTGGACCATTATTTTTCCTCATACATAAATTTTCCTGAAAGGGGACAGCTTTTGAAAAAGTTGGGAGAAAAATTTTGAGAGAGTTTAAAAAAGATGGCTTTATGTAACACAGTTATGCATTACATTGTTACTGGTACGAATTTTGCCATTCTGGAAAGGTACTATCTACCTTGTACTTTGTAGGAGTGAATGCAGCACCTGCATTATTTTTTTATGAAACGGACACTGTTCAAACAGACTTCCCCTTCCGGTTGGTACAATTTACTTCAAGAATGGAGAAATTTCAACAGACAGCTTAACTGTGTTACTTGGGCCAGTATTAGTAAATCTATCTTGGATAAGTTCTGCCAACTTTTTCAAACTCTGTCCTCCATTTAATAACACTTGCATATGAGTGAATATAGTGGTCAACCAACTATGGATAAGTTTTCCTCTGTTGAGACAGCGATTTCCAACTGCAACTGTCAACCATATCTTAATTAAGAAAACATGACCAATGGAGATATTCACCACTGGCAAACATACGTACGTGTTCAAGAAGTGACTGTTACTTTGGGCGCATACTGTATGTGCCAGATTCCATTTTCATCACATTTGACGACCAAACAAGTTTCCAAATTAGTTTGATATTGTTCATATTCAATCAACACTTCCACCACTGCTTAACCAGTGTGATGTCATTTATAGATGGCCCTTATCAGCAAAATGAAAACCATCACCAGAATTGGAGTATACCTGATGTTTTAATTTATGGTTACTCCTTTACTAAACAATAACAGCTTTACTCCAGTTCCCTTTCTCATTTATTCTTATCATCTCTACTTAGTCCAATAAAGCAAACTTTTGACAATATTTTTTTTTCACTTATGTCTTTCTTTGAGGTTGGAGCAAAATGATTGAGTTTTGATGTTTTTTCTTGAGGGTAAATCCGTTTCTTTTTGCCTCAGGTACCAAGGAATGGATGAATTAATGACTAATTAATATAGAAGTTTTCTGTGTTAGATTTCTTCTTCTCCTTCTTTTTTTTTTCTTTTTTAAAATCCTGTATTAAGTTGACAGAGTGAAGCAAGATTCGCTTTCCAATTAAAGCTGATCAGAATTATATGAAGGGGCGTCTGACGCAGAGGGGGGTGGGAAAGAAGGAAGCAGTTGCTTCCACCCCCCCCCCCCCCCCCCCTAACCGCCATCCCATAGGCCAGCATTTGAAATTCTTCAAGTAACAAATTTAATATAGCAAAGGAAGAAAAAAAAAAATCACAAGGCCTGGGTTTTTTGTTACAAGCAAAAGCTGGTTCCACATTCAGCACCAGGAGCGTAGCAGGAGTAGAGTCAATGTCAAAGCGAAAACGGGAGTCCAACTCCAGGGACTCCAGGTTTAAAATAATTGAAATTAGTGTTGCTATTGTTTTACTTTAACTTGCTGGGAATTGAGCCATGACCCAAAAAGTTTTAAATGACACATCTTTGATCGCACAGCCACACAGCCTCCCACATCCCGAAGTTTGAATTTTAAGAATTAATAGTAAAAATAAATTTTTGGCCCACTAAAATTCATTTTGTGAACACTGACCGGATTTGATCATTTCATTTGCTGAAAATTGTGAAATATTACTGAGCGGTTTGCGATATTATAATCATTTGTCAACAATATCATTATTTGACAGCAAACAGTGATCTGACAATTTTTTAACTGCACATTTTTTTTATTACTAATATTCATAGTGAACTTTTGAACTAAATAACAATACCATTACCCACAGAATTTATGAATGGTCCACTGGGGAGGGGGTTGGCTTCTACCACTAAGAGGAGGGGGGGGGTTATACGCCCCTGACTTTATGAATTTTGTTTTTACAAAAGTGTCAAATGTAACTGTATATATGGATGATGATAGATTTTATTATTACCCATGGGATCAAAGAATAAAAATTCTAGCTTTTCTGCAGTTTTAAGTCGTTGGCGAAAGATTTTGTGTCCAGTTCCTGCGAGACTCTCAAGCATCACCACAGCAACCCTAAAAGAATTGAAATAGAGTAATTCTGTTAACATGACCAGGTATTTCGTTTGTGTTTTGTGCCATAAAATCTGTAACTTTCATTTTTCTATTTTTGTTTTATTTTTCTTGTCCAGATCCCAATGTTTTAATGATATGTATTTTAAAAAAAATTAGTTATTTCAATTCATAACAGTTGAACTCATTATGAAGAAAGAATTAAAGCAGAAATTCTTTTTAAACGAGATAACCTGGAAAATGTGCCTTACCTACAATTACAAACACAGTAGTGTCGAATTTACGAACCAATTGGGACCGGAGGTGTTTTGGATAACTAATGTTTAGGATAACCATATAATGTCCCCGAAAGGTTTCATTCACTAAAGATGCCAGTACCAAGAAAACAAAATATTCTTAACCTATAGTTATAACATATGGTGCTTTATTGCAGCATTTAACATTTTTTCTAGCCTTCTGCCTACTTTAACATTTCATTATTTGGCTCCATGGATCCTTCCATGTTATCTAATAACTGCTCTTTTATGCACTGGTACTGTTAAATTCATAATGTCATTTTTTCAAAATTTTAAGGGCCCCTAAGTAATAGGCTGAGAAATATGGCCCATGTTGAGAAACAGTGCTTTATTGTTTTAACTGTAAACCACATGATGTACATGTGCCAGCTTATTGATGCCCCGACAGGGGCTGGAATTCTTTTAATCTACAAAAAGAGGTGGTTTCCAGAGTTATATGACTGGTGCTTTGAATAAAATGTAAGGTAACTTTGTCTTTGTAGATGTTTGTTCTGTGATTTATTCGAATGAAAAAGTTTGCAGATTACATTATCAGTCTTATTATCGCTTCTTGTACCAGAACAGTACATATCTAGATTTTACCATGATTGTGTGACAGGGTTTGGGATTGTTTTTCTGTGTTTGTAAAAAAACGTTCCATGCCATGTGCATAGCATACAATAATATAATAAAATTATTTTTTAAAAACTTGCTGTTTTGATAATCAACACTTTGTAAAATCTGAGTTGGCAAAATCGACTCTACTCATACATTATTACTAATCTCAACATTCTTAACCAATAATTTTTTTACAAGAGATTAAGTATAGAGATTAGTATAGATAAAATAAAGTCCAAATTTAACATTAAATGATTGGGGGTGGGAAAGGGGGGGGGGGGTTAGAAATGTATGGAGTACAATGGTGGAGGATTATACAAATAAAATTGAATGTAAAATTGTATTATATTTTAACCAATGCAACAAAAATGTACAGTCATTGACATTTAAATTTAACATTAAATGATTGGGGGTGGGAAAGGGGGGGGGGGGTTAGAAATGTATGGAGTACAATGGGGGAGGATTATACAAATAAAATTGAATGTAAAATTGTATTATATTTTAACCAATGCAACAAAAATGTACAGTCATTGACATTTAAGTTAACTTACTTTCCAGACATGGTGGTGTGGTCCTTTTTAAAGACCTGTTCTGTTTTGTGCTGCAAAATAAACATAGGCAAAAAAAACTAAAAATATGTAGGCCTAATTTTTAAAGCCTAACAAAGTGCCTAGGCCTAGGTATATATAATAAAATTAGTAATTAACTAAGCCCATGCCATGCAAATAGGCTAATAGTAGGCCTATAACTATAATATACTTTTTAATTTTAATACTAGTGCTAACCAACTAACCCAAGTCTAGTACTAGTATAAATTAGGCCCCTTGCCCTTATTATATACCCGTAAATTACATTAATTAGTTATATTAGCCTCGTCTTAGGCCTTAGCCTCCACACTATAAAAAATAAGCTATGCTATGCTAATCAATGCTATACTATTTATATATTATAAATTTAATATAATATATAATATAGTCAAATATACTCTATAGTACAATTATAATAGGCAGTGTCTACACATCCGGCGCGCCGGACGTATATCTCCCGCACTATTTGTCCGGCCGCTTGACCGCCAGAATAATAATTTATCTAGATACTTGTCCGGCAACCAAGTCACATGACCGCCGTAACAAATTGGTGCGAGATATTTGTCCGTCAGCCTTGTCACGTGGCCACGAATGATTCAAAATTATTGTTAATTTTAAAATCTATTTCTCTACCAAGTAATTTACTGAGTATCTTGCAAACAAATAATAGAAAAAGATACTTCGGTATATTACCAAAATGATGTGGGGATTAAGCAATAATTCATTCTGGCAGGAAGCAATGCTGAGAGGGAGAGAGTATTACGGTAATAAAAAAAAAAAAGAATGCTAAAAAAAAATAATAGTGGGGGTGATAAATAATTACGTTTAAGGCCGGGAGGCCGATAGTTCACAAAGAAATATACCCTACATCTTAATATAGGGCCGATATAGTGGTAGCCTAGCCTACTTCTCATGCAATACTAAATACTAATCCTGAAATACAACTTTATTGACAAAGGTCTATCGAAGTCTACTAGTTTTATTTTATTTTTATCATATTTTAAATTTAGGCTTCAGGGCAAGGTAGAGCTTTACAAGATGTATTAGTATTAACCAAGATAAGCGACTTTTTTCTTTGAAGAGTCGGAATCAAATACACTAGTAATAGTAGTAGTAATAGTACTACTAGTTAGTATATAGGCCGACTAGTTTAATATTCAAACTCAAACACTTTATTTATCTCAGAGCATTTGAATATAATAACATGTTCAGCATTTATTTATTATCTAGGGATCGGAGTATCAAATGCAATGCAACTATTTTTGCAGGCGACCACTTGTCACATGACCTGCCGGAATAATGACGCCTACTAGTCGTCCGGCGGTCACGTGACATGCCCGCCGGACGTATATCTCCAGCACTATTTGTCCAGCGCGCTGGACATGTAGACACTTCGATTATAATTATAATAACATATTAAGATGTCTTATTATAATTATATAAATGTGACACCTAAATTGGCCTTAATGTGAGCTTATAAGACTAGACTAGTTAGTGTAGCACTAATGACTAATCAGTATGGTACAATTTACACATAAATATAGATCAATATTACTATAAATCACGTTAAAATTAAATTAAAAATGGGATTAAGATTAAGTGATTAAAGTTTAAAGTCTAAGTTGATTAACCAACACAGAACAATATTTAATTATTTAATTTTAATATTTCAAACAAAAGTTTAAAAAATGAGTATTACTAAACAAAAAACTTGAATTGAATAATATTAATAAGAAATTGTGTAGATTCAGGATCATAATTAGAAATAAATGTTATAGTTATTGCTAGGTAGGTGTCTTTCAGAAACCAGAGAAAAATTTAATAATTGTAAGTGCAAGGCCAAGGAAGGAGGCACTCACTCTGCCCCCTGGGCCTGGGTTTGACTTTGCGGATAGGTGATATTAGTACAAAAAAAATCTCGCCGCGTTTCATGCTATGCTAACAATAGAAAAAATGCATACATTTGAGTTCATTAGACTAATTACTAATCAGCAATTATGGCATACACGGTATCAATAATAATAATAGTCCATAGACATACCGAGAGAATAGAAGCTACGGACCGAAGCTACTTTCGCTTTTTGTGTTCAGCAAAGGTCAATAAAAGTGTTTCCGGTTTTTAAATTATAAACAAATATTGTTTGCCAAAATGTCATTTTCAGACTTATGTGCTACTGAGGCTACTGCCACTAAATCTGAATTAATTTTTAAAAAAAATATTACTGGAAGCCGTGTCATATGTATGGAATGTTTTCAGTCCATAAGTCAAAATTAGATTACCTGATTTATATTTAGTACTAATCACTGATAAAGTTTCATTCTTGATGTCTCGTTGATTCTTGAAACGAAAATCTTAAGAATAAAGTAACAAGGCTTTTTTTAAACTTTATGACTACTTTACGGACTTCAGTATTTGCGCGAATTGAGTTTCACTCAGATGACACACAGTATCAGTATCACTATCGCATATTCATATTTCAGTATTAATATTAATTAATCATTTTAGTTTAAAGTTTACTTCAAACTGGCAGTACATCTTAGTCTTAGTTATCATGAGTTTAAAACTAGTGTCATGTCGTTATATTAAGTTATAGGCAACTGTAAGTTACTCACCACACACACACACAGACTCGGACAGGTGATAATAAATAATAATAACAATAATTGATCATTGATAGTGATTCTAAGCGATAGTCACAGTCACAGTATGAAAAAAAGTTTAATGGTGTGTACCAAAGGGTGACTAATAATGAGCCCTTTATTATTATTTTATATAAATTATAAAAATAAAATGAATTTTAGGCTGAAAAGTCAGTGCCCGAAAAGTCTGAACTCTTAACTTTTCATTAAATTCAGAAATAATAAAGAACAAGAAAAATATACCATAATAAAACCATGGCAGATGACGATGTAAAAGAAAAAGTGAAAGAAATTTCCCCAGCCTGGGAACCTGCTGCTATAATCTCAGACAAGCTAAACTTGCGAAGAAGGAGTGTTAATAATGTCATTAAACTGCTAGATGATGGTGCGACAATTCCTTTCATTGCGAGATACCGTAAAGAACTTACAGAGGACATGGGTCCTGATTTGTTACGAGATGTTGCAAATAATCTGGAGGAATTAAGGTGATTTTTGTTGTTTTGTCAATTATCTAGCATAAGGATAGGCCTAGATGTATGTCGTTTTATCTTTATGACACTGTTAAGTTTAGCCCATATATTTTTATTGCACTATTAAGATTTTTATGAACAAAAATGTTGTTACTTATTGATGTGGTGCTACTGAAAAACATGCCCTTTTATTTTAATATGTGATAATTATTTTTAGCATAGTATAATCAATATTAGTATTAGAATTTTAAAAAATTGCACTACTTATAGAAAAAATTAATTATATTAAATTAATTTATGAATTAAATCACTCATAAACTTAACTGATCTTATTTATATATGCTATGAAAATTTCCTAAAATAAGTGATTTATATCCACTAAGTATGGTACTTTGACGGTTATTTCAGTCGAGATAACAACAGGTTTGCAACATCTTTTGCTCAGGTAGCTGTTTAAATACTTAGAGTGACATCATAGGTATGAGAATGACACACAAAGTTGTATTCTTGAAATTAATACATATTCAATTTTCCTGTGGTGAATTTCTAATTCTTTTTATATCAGAACTGTTGAGGCAAAAATCGGGAATGTATATAATGCTATCAAAAAGATGGGAAAGATGAACAACATACTCGAAACATCTCTAAAGTTTTCAACATCCATTCTGGAAGTTGAATCTTTGGTATGATTCTATTACTTTACTTTATCATTACTTTTCTATATTGATGGATTATGTTTCTTGATAAATGTAACCTAGTACTTTTCTTAATGAATTAATTTAATTGAGTATGTTATTGCCTTTTATTGTTTATTATTATGTTTATTATTATGCAGTCATTTAAAAAAAAACAAAAGAAGTGTGATATGATGCATTTCCTTGCATTTTTCATGCTCATTCAAAGAATTTGTTTTTTTTAATTGCCAGCTTTAGGTTTTCAAATGTCTTAATTAATTAAATTAAGTTTACTTAATATTTAACCAAAGTGTTGAGCATTGAAACGAAAAAAAAATTATCTGATTCACAGTATGCGCCTTTCAAACCTGGACACAAAGGAACATATGCAGAAAGAGCTAAAGCATTGGGTCTTGAACCTCTAGCCCAGAAAATCTTAGATGGGAAAGCTGTGAACTTAAACTCTGCTGTGGATACATCTAAAGCAGGTTTGTGTCGCGAATTAACCAATGGTGAATTCCTTGGTAACTGCCATAATTTTCAGATTAATCATTTTGATTCCCATCCAGTATAAATAAAAAATGCCATTAAGTGTGCTTAATTTAACTATACACAGCTTTTGATGTTAATTGGGTAGACTGTAAAACAATACCATTTAAAAAAACATACTAAGCATAATAGTTAAAATAATAAATTTTGAAATGTAACTGATGCATCTTTTTTCTGTTTTTCTCTGCAATCTACTTTAATTAAAATATATTTTTTTCAAAATAATTTTCTCAGTGTTTACTTTTCTAAGGAAAACCTTTAAAAACTACTTAGGACAGGTTGATAGCACATTTACAAAAAGATACTGGCAAAAAAATGTAACTTATGTAATGTGTCTTAAATGCAAGCAATTAAAAATAGAACAACATCAGTTCATTTGCAGAATTACAAATACTTAAGTGAAGCAGTTAAATAAACATATCAAACAGCGTATTAATGCTTGTCCATAACCTGACATTGACCATGATAATGAAAATTGTCTATCTACATTTATTGAATGTAAACACAATAAAATTCAACAAAATTTCTATCAAAATGTGGGGACTCATTCAAGATGGGTAGCAGGCCATGTGTCACCTAAAACAAAGATACTAAAAATGACTCTATACCAAGATGCATGAAATAAATTTATATAGCACCAAATTTTATGCAATTTAATTTTTGGGTGCTGTGTCCACTTTTACATGAACAACACCCAATATTGTCAGTTAATATTTAGGAATGGTTGCATTAATATTTTTGATCCCTTCAAATCTATCATTTATTGTAGAAAGGGAAAATGGAGGGAAAAGATAATTGATTGTAAAAAAAATTTTTTATTTATAAACTTTTTTTTTTGTTCAAGGTCTTGAAAGTGTCAAAGATGTTGAGAAAGGAGTGAAGCATATTATTGCAGATATTGTTTCTAAACATAAAGAATTAATTGATGAAGCCAGAAGGATGTAAGTCTTTTGTTAATAATTGAGACTGCTGTTGAAGCATACTCTCTATGCTATAACTTGTGCTCAATTTTTTTTTCTAAACTAAATGACAGAGGAAAAAAAAATTATTTAAATAGTTTAGCATTCTTTGGCTGCATTGCATTATTGTTTTTAAAATAAATGTTATTTTGAATGCATGTACATTACAAACCACAAGACGTTTTTCAATTAATAAGTTGCATCATGTTATTCTTTTGCCTTGTCTACCATTTGAATCCTGCTTTTGAAAAAAAAAAAAGGTATTTTTTTAACACTATTTTCACATTGTACAATTGTTTGCATTTTTTTAAATGTTGACTGAAAAATCATGTTTCTTTTAAATTTGTCCAAATCTTATCAATGAATACCTAACTGATTCAGCGAATTTCTTTAACCATGTACTTAACTAGTTACCAACTATAAAGTTCCTTTGTTTATTGTTTCTGAAACTGTTTTAGACCATATGCTGAGTCACCCTACCTTTACCCCTGTCATTGAAAGAGCAGCATCGGGCTGGGTAGACAGACATGGTCAGTGTGCTTAAGCTCAGGGTGGTGTCTCAGGCAAATAGCTAGAATTTGAAAGGGATATTTATTGCTCAGAAGTGTCATTGCCTATGCGAGAGCAGGGGTGTTCAACCTTGTTGGGTGGGGAAAGAGCTTCATCCATTTTAGTAAAATAGCTAGATAGCCACTCATTCTACAAAACAAATCTATCCACGATCTCTCATGAATCATTTCAACAATATAATTTTACCAAGTAATATATTTCAAACATGCCTTTTAATTTTCCTGTAATAACCTTAGCATTCTTTCTTACCAAGTGGTTTGTCCAAGGATAGTTTAACCCACTCATGCCTTACACACTTTTCAGTGAACTCCCAATGTCTCATGCATGCCTGGCTTACCCATCGTGTGCCACCTTACTCATTATATACCACCTTACTCATCATATACCACCTTACCCACCATATTCCACCTTACCCACCATTTTCAACCTTACCCATCATATACAACCTTACCCACCATATTCCACATTACCCATCATGTACTACCTTACCCTTCATGTACCACCTTACTCATGTACTGCCTTACTCAATATATACCACCCCACCCACCATGTACCACCTTACCCACCAGGTACCCCCCTATCCAGGTGCACCGTCAATTAGGCAAAATGGCCAGACTAATCAGCCCTGAGAATTCAGGGGGGCCTTGTTGATGGGAGCCCTTTTGACAGGGCCGGTTTGTTGTGGCTGATTTTTCGGCCCCGATTTGTTGCAGGCCTGACACTGCCTATCCCATCATGTACCGCCTTACTGACCTTGTACTGCCTTACCCACCATGTACCGCCTAACCCATCATGTACCACCTTACTGACCTTGTACTGCCTTACCCACCATGTACCGCCTAACCCATCGTGTACTTCCTGACTTATCATGTAGCACCTTACTAACTTAACCAAAACAAAGACATTAAAATTTTTTGTAAACTTTGTTTGCTCCCGAAAAGGAGTTTGAATGATGCTGGTAAAATGGTGTATATCAAAAGTAAATTAGCCAGGATTGGGCTTTAATAATCTTGTAGTTGGGTCTTGTTGATTTCAGAATAAAATGTTGATAGCCACATGAACTTCAATTTGCCTCATGTTTTTCTCATTTTATCCCCAGTTTCAAGAGCAGTAAAATTACACTGGAGAGTACCAAGGCCAAAGCAAAGGTGGAAAAGGAGAAAAAAACCAAAAAGGGAAATTCAGGGACACCCAAAAAGGGCTCCACAACAAAGGCTCAAGCCATACAAGAGAAGTCAATAAATAAATTTGAGCAATATTTTGATTTTAAGATTCCAGTTGGACAAGCAAAAGCTCACCAGGTAATTGCTTCATAAAGTTAATTATGATGAGGAAAAAAACACAAAATAAAATGGATAGGTATAAATAAAAAATAAAATAATCAAGTACTTGAGGGCATGTTCTAACAAATTATGGGCGAGAAATAAAGTTCTCAATGTTACCGATATCGTAATTGTTTTTAAAAAAAAATTATGTTGTGGATATCACTAATTGACTAAGTGCCTGAAATATTCCGAGATTCATTTTCGGAGAAACCAAACAAAATCAGATCCCTTAAATGCATTCGTCGGGTTTAGATATAATCCATATGTTTGTTATCTAAGCTATTTTTTCTTTGCTAGATTTTAGCCTTGAACAGAGGAGAAGATCTGAAAATTATTTCGGTGAAGATTTCTATTCCTGATATTGTGAAAACGAAGTTTATAAACTTTGCTCTGGACAAACAAATTAGGAACACAATGAACCAAGAAAATAGCACCATCTTAAGATCAGCTGTCGTAGATGCTTATGACCGTCTTATTGAGCCAATGCTAAGCAGACAAATGAGGTATTTATTTGCCCTCTCTATTCCATTTTCCATTCTCTTCTAAGAAAGGAAGTGCAATTAAGAGGTTTTGTTAGTCAGTTTTTTTCAAAATATCTCATACAAAGCATTAAACACATGTCTAAGTCTAAGCAATATTTTATTACGCAAGTTTACATTTATTCTGGTTTAAATATGAGCAGTGCTTGAAATTATATACCCAAATTGTACTGTTGTGTTATCACAGTCCCGTGAGTTGATTTTCTGGTTGACTGTAGTGGGGTTTGAGTCTTACATATCTGAATAATTAAATATATACTGGTATATATATATTTCTAAATTTGCATCGCTGCTCTTTTGTATATATATATTATAAACAAAGTAGAAATAGTCATAAATTTAAGGTTCTCACTTAAATAGAGAATATCTAAACCCAGGAAAACCGATTATTATGGGCCATCCATAAACGATGTTGCAAGTCTAGGGATGGGGTCTGGAATTTGTCACAACCTGATAAGCATCTAATTTCTGAAAACAATCTTATGAAATAGAATGACATCAATTATGGATGGGCCCATTACTTTATCTAAATATTATTTTTTGCACAACAGTATTATTAATAAATTTTACCGTGCAGGGCAGAACTGACAAAAGATGCAGAAAAAGCTTCCATATCAGTTTTCACCTCCAACTTGAAGCGTCTCTTGTTGACCCCACCAGTAAAAAACAAAACAATACTTGGCATTGACCCAGGTTTTACAAATGGGTGTAAAATAGCAGTGATCTCTCCTACTGGCCAGATATTGGAAACTGGAGTCATGTACCTGCACACCAAGAGGGACAAAAAAGAAGAAATGAGAATAGCTTCCCTTGTACATAACTATAGGTGAACTATTCATTTGATTTTTAGTATAAAACATCATACCAAGAGTCTCAACCTGTGATCTGGAAACACATAGGATGGGACAGGTGAAAATTGTGTGCATAACTTAGATTCCACTTTGGTTTTGTCAACATTATTGATATGTTTCTTTGTGGCATTAAGTAGATCAACTGTCAAGCGTTTTAGATCATGTCTGTGAGCTGTAGCTGTCATAATAATAGCTTCCTTCTTGAATTATCAACTTGATTATTTACCCCATTAGTTTCAATGAATCTATCATTGAATTGAATAAACGACCTAACTTAACAACTGCCAAAAATCTTGGAGCGGTGGGGTGGAGGGATTCTAATTCTATAGATCCCAGGATATTGGTGATTTTTGCAACTGTACTTCTAGAAAATGTGTCTTTCTCCATTGTTATGATCTTAAAAACATGCAGTAATTTGAGTTTTAAAAAAAATAGGGTTACAATAGATAACCTGATAACTACTTTTTAAAAAGATTTGAACTCTTAAAATGCATAATTTACAAGGAAACCTAGACCAAACTGCTGATACTGTCTTTACCGTATTTTCAGATGTGAAATCATCACTATCGGGAATGGTGTAGCCTGTCGAGAAACTGAGCAGATTATTTCAAATATGATCAAATATGGCAGCTTCAAACCTCATTCAGTTGTTTACTGGTAATTTAAAGCCATTTGATTGTGATTTCTAGTTCGTGTTCATAGGTACGAAGGGAGACGTGAATGTCAATGGTTAGCTACTAGCTAGCTACCTGGTCATTTCATCTAGCATAATACAAAATATTAATCTTCTTAAATTTAGTTGGAGGTTGGATTTAGTGGAGGTTTACAGCATACAGGTCAAGAAACCTAATCCCACTAATATTATAATAAGTGTCATGTGAATTATCCCTGTTTCACATTCACACCCAATTTTAGTGTTTTCAGATGAGTACCTCCTTTAATGTTTCAAATCTGCTGTTTAAAAAGTCATACCGTCGATTCTATTGATTTGTGTGAAAAATGACAAAACTTTTGATTCAAAACCAATTAAGACATTTAAAATTAAAGGAAATAATGCGAGTTCTCATAAATGAATAAAAGTATTCAGAAATGTCTTTTAAATAGGGGTTTATGTATTTTACTTCAGAGTGTTAGATTTTATGAACCTGCCAAAAAGTTGTAATTGAAATAAAAGAAATACAGCCACGACAAGTATAATAAAGTCTTAATAATAAATGTGGTCCTCACACTGAATTTTGATATGAGTAGACAATTTACTGGGCAGCATTAAAAAAAAAATTGTGGTGAATGAATGATTTTCTTTGCTGTCAACATTGAAACTGTTTACACAAAAATCAAGTCGCTTAACTGTGATGTTTTAATTTCGTCTAGCATTGTGGATGAATGTGGGGCATCAATTTATAGTGTATCAGATGAAGCTAAGAAGGAAATGCCAGATTTGGACCCAACATTAAGAGGGGCAGGTATAATACCTTAAGTTTTCATTTAACAAATTCAAAGTATAATCCTTATCTCCTGACTGCTGTTCAGAAATTTTTTTGAAATTTAACAAAAAATATTTGATATTTCACAAATGGTTCGTGGTATGCAGAGCGTTCAGTTTGAATTGATAACTTGCAATGTATTATTTATTTTATTTTTGCTGTACAGTATTTAAAGGTATTTTATTAAAAATTGTAATAGTTATGTCTTGCTTTTGACTCAGTTTCCATTGCAAGACGTCTTCAAGATCCCCTGGCTGAGCTAGTGAAGATTGAACCAAAACATCTTGGTGTTGGAATGTACCAGGTAAACTAAGAAGGCACTGCTGGCTTTACCATCCCTTTCATTTTTTAGAGTTGCACAACTTTTTAAACAACACTTTTTAAATAAAATTGTCTAGCACATTTTAAGTATATACCGGTACTATTCATGAAAAGTATATCATTTTCCAAAGATTAACTTCACTTTAGTAATTACATTTTTTTAATATAATGGATTCAGTTGTAGAAATCATTTAAAAAAAAACAACTCAAATGCTGAATTTCTCACTTATATATGACATAATGAGATTGATTTAAAATTATTTTTTAGCTATCTAAATTGGAAATCTAGATGACTTGTTAGGCTTTTAAATACGTCCATAGATATTTTAGTTTATATTTATTTTCAAATTATTTTTCTAAGACTTATAAATTAACTCTTGTTTCATGTAGAAAATAAATTTGATTAAAAGCGCGCCCAAAAAATATTTGCTATACTTTTGGATTCTAGCATGACCTGAACAAGACAAAGTTACAAAATGCACTAAGTTCTGTTGTGGAGGAATGTGTCAGTTTTGTAGGAGTGGATCTCAATACTTGTAGTGAATCTCTTTTGAGGTTTGGAAATGAAATATTTAATTTATTAACCAGGATTATGAAATTTTAGTAACCATAAGTATGGTGGTAAGGTAAATCACAAAGATATACAAAAATATTGTTCGACAGTTATGAATGTTAAATACTGGCAGTTTGATATATATATATACACCCAAAAAAACCCAGTTCATAACACAATTATCAATGAAGGAAGTTAAGATTCTCCTTAATCCTTATACTCATCTTACAATGAAGAACTCAATACTTCACAGCATTATAAACTGAGGAATATTTTTTCCTATGCATGTATAGGAAATATTTGTTTGATATAACTGATCTAGCCTACTATTCATGAAAGTTTATTCCTCCTTAGGAGAGTGGCTGGGTTAAATGCTACAAAAGCCAATAAAATTCTTGATTGGAGATCTCAACATGGTCAGTTCACCAATAGACAGCAGCTACTGACTATCAAAGGTCTTGGTCAAAAGGGGTATGAACAATGTGCTGGCTTTGTGAGAATAATGCATTTCCAGACAACAGGTGCCACCAGGTAGTGACAATACAAATTATAAAAACAAACTATTTTTTAAACATATTTCTGACAGCTGTATTTCTGTCTTATATAATCCTTATTCCTGAAAGAAGAGAATATTTTTCCAATGAAAAATAGTTTTTTAAAATATTTAAGTGCCTGAATATTATTTGATCTCGATAAACTGAAGACAAATGCATCCAGGAATGGATAAAGTTTAAGAAAAATATAACTTTAATTGTGAAGAAAATATGTGCACATGACAAAAAACTTGATTTATTCACTGTGGAATAACACATTAAAAATATAAGTAATTGCAGTAATACACATGTAAATAAGATAAAGTTGGTTGTTGTCTTTAGACATTGGCTCTGGAGTTATTTTATTCTGGATTTTCCAAGAACTGGCAAGTCCATTTCACCCTGGTTAGAGCCTATAGGTTGGGGAACCACAGGACAAATTCAAACCTACTGCCTCTTGATTTACAGTTATAGGTGCAAAAAAAAATAAGATAGCATTGCACTAAAAGGCTTTCTGGAATGGTCAAATGATTGATATATATGGTATCAAATAGTTCTGAAAAATAATTTATTGATAGTATTGCTTGGATTCCAATCTATTTTATTGGGATTAAGTATTTTTAAACATTGTTTTGGAAAAACCCTGTCTGTGGAAAGACTAAAACAGAAACTCAAAGTGAATTGATAATTATGTTGTCAGCCATTTTATGTACTATTCATAAATGTAACATAAGGAATTTTAATTATACATTATTTGATATCAAATTATCATGTTAGTGAATATTGACCCATTTACAGACTTGTAGATGTCAAAGAAGAGATCAAGGTGGAAGAGGAAACTGGCACAAAAAAAGGCAGAAAAAGAAAAGCAGACAGTACAGCTGGACCAAGCAAAGGGAAGAAAGCTAAAGTTAGTGTGAATGAGAACTGGAATCCATTGGATGCAACATCTGTTCACCCAGAATCTTATGACCTCACTCATTTGTAAGTGCAATGTGTTCACCTTGTATGTCCTATGTTTGTGTTGCCAACTGTTATGGTTCTTGTTAAGAGTTGTTTCTGCAATAGATTATAAAGTTGTTTTGTATTTTTTTTACTTTAATTTTAATATAGAAATTATATAATTTTTAAGTCATGCAAAGATCAAGCAGTTATCTGAATTTTTCTAGTCACTAATTTGTTTGAGTAGCTATGTGAAACTTCTTTTTTGCATCATCGATTGGTAATTCATTAAGTCACCTCAATGTGAATTTAATCATTATGATTTAACAGCTTTTCTTGGTGCCATTAGGGGAATTTTAATGTCTATTATTTGAAACTTTTATTTTGTATTGTAGATTAGCAAGACATCTCAATGTGAATCTCTGTGATATTGGCAGTAAAGAATTCATGACCAAGGTTAAGGAAAGAGCAACAGATTATTGTACGTAACAAACTACAATGTGACATTAAACAATTCAAGAACATACATTATCACTCAATTGTTGATAAGATGCTATGGAAAAATAAAATCAGACCACTTGGAAGAATGATGAAATGATTACCGGTACTTTTTTTTTTTTTTAGGTCTGAAAGATTTCTGTGACAAGAATTCAGCAGGTTTCGCCACTGTCAGACTTATAGCTGATGCCTTACAGCAGCCTCTGTCATATGACTTACGAGAAAGTAGGTTATCATCGCCTTAAATGATATACAGTATGATTGTTATGAACTGTCTTTAGTTATTGAGGTGTGCCTCACTCTTCTACGTATGCTGATGACTTCAATATCTTTTCAATTAAAAATTTCAAACCATCATTTTCCTGAATGTTCCCCTCTTAGTTATATAAAAAATATTCTAAGTATTCTGAGCAAAGAATTATTCATTTTCTCCTAGGTTTTCAAAAGCCCCTGTTTAAACAAGAGATCCAGTCAGTGAATGATTTGCATCCAGGTGTAGAATTGACAGGGCGAGTAACTAATGTTACCCATTTTGGAGCTTTTGTGGATATTGGTGTGGGTATAAATGGACTTGTCCACACCAGTAAAATGGGATGTCATGGACCAGTCGGTGTAGGGGATCATGTTCTTGTCAGTGTACAAAATATTGATATAGGCAAACAGAGAATAGGACTTCTCTTGAAAGGTTTTGCTTTAAAATAAGTCATTTCCAAAAAAAAAAAAAATATATATATATTATATATATATATATTTTTTTTTAATTAAATTTTTTTGTTGAAATGTTTGAATTTTTGTCATGTATGAAAAAAATGCTTAATAATAAAAGTGAGCCGTAAGCTTGATCCATCAAGAAAACATGGATTAATGAATTTATTTGTTTAAATTACACATATAATTAGGGTATGCTCATGTGGTATTTTGTAAAATTTATAAATCTGCACAAAACAATTCAAGGCAATCTCATTGAATAATTAACATAATTTTATAAAATTCAACAAAATTTCTATCAGTACATTTTCATATTTGAAATGACTAGGTGAAATAAAAATATTAATATTAATTATATACAAAAATCTACATAATATTATGATTATGACTATTTTAAAAAAAAATAAATAGTGAAAGTTTTTAAGAAACGGTATATAAGACTTTTTCTGAGCTGACTCTCAATGACCATTGGTTCTGTGATTAATATAAATAAAATAACTGTTTAGTCAGCCCAACAAACAGAATCAAACCAAATTTAGGAACACATTGCTCATCTAAATATTCATAATTTATTTAAAATATTGGTCACTTCTGTATAGAGATATTAATTAAAAAATGTTAATTTTGAGGTTAATATCTGATAGAACTATCAACGCATTTGTTTTCTAATAATTATTAACTAATGCACTGTACTCTCAATATTATCTGGATAAAGTGCAGTTACAATGCAGGATGAAAAAAAAAATGTATGCTTTCCCCCCCCCCCTTCATAATTACTATTAACGTGGATTAGGATACAGCACAAATTTAGAGTTACTGGAAATTTGAAAGATTTCAAATTTGATGCAAAATTTGATAGTGTGAACTGAAAATAAAATTCGATCAAATTTCCGTTTGACCAAACTTCCATTGATAAATTTTCCATCGAAGAAATTTCTTTCAAACAAGTTTCTGGATACTGTACACAAATTTAGCGTGGGACCTGAAAAACCACCTACTTCTGAGAGTCCAGTGTATATTAAGCAGACCTGTTTACTCTTACGATTTTGGCGTACAATGTACGATTTTGAGATGTCTTTTACGATTGTACGCCGAGACCCGCCAAAACTACGATTTTCAGAGAGCCGGTGGAAAAAAAAAATTCCGATTAAAATTCGTTTGTTGAAGTTTTATCCTTTTCCAATAATAATCTACTGGTGAATGGAACGATTGGTTGTAATTTTTTTAAAAGTTGTAACCATCCTTCATTATATTATGTGCGCACTGAGAGGGGAGGTGGGGGTTGTTAATGAAGGAGAGCTTCGGCATACGGGACGCATGGGTGTGGGGTTGGTCGGAGTGTCAAAGGTTATAAAAATATCACCGCAAAGTATGGTAATTGCTGGCGATGATTGTCCTACTGTTGCTTTGTGTGCCACACTGACCTAGTTAGCTGCGTCACAGGTAATATTTATACTAGTCACTGCCATCCCCTTTGACTTTGACTGCTACCAAGCGTGTGACGTAGTTTTGTTCCCTTGAACTGTGGCGATTGTGCACACGGAGAAAACTAGAGACGAAATGGTTTTTTTACAATAAAATACATGATGCCACTGTTCTGCACTGGAACGTTGGATGTGGACATATTTTATAAGAGCTTGTCAGCGGCATTTAAAAAAAAAATATGTGTAGAACTCGCAAAGCAGCTGTTTACCTCAGCGAACGTAATACGACAGTTTGGTATCACTACTAATACTGCGCCCCCCTCCCACCCACATCCCCCACCTTTTTTTTTAAACGGAAAAAATCAGACGACAGCTCAATTTTTTTCCCCAGTAATGAGGGGGGTGGGGGGGGGGGTGGTTCTGCCCGGGGGAAATAACTTTCGTCACCAGCAACCCCCTCCCACCCACATCCCCCACCTTTTTTTTTAAACGGAAAAAATCAGACGACAGCTCAATTTTTTTCCCCAGTAATGAGGGGGGTGGGGGGGGGGGTGGTTCTGCCCGGTGGAAATAACTTTCGTCACCAGCACGGAAAGACAAAATACTGACTACAGTGTGTTAAAACTATGTCATGTTCAATGTTAGAAAGGGATCACTTTATGAAAAACACAAAGCATAAGTAGCTTATATTTAAGATTTTATTTATAAAATTCAATATATTAAAGCTGAAATTACTCAAAAGTTGTTAAAATATGAATATTTAACTTAATAATTAATACTCTTTGGCTTTGAGAAGAAAAATGATCAAAATTTTTACCCCAAACCACTCAAACCAGAACTTAGTATTAAAAGTCAAAGGTGCTATGCTCAAGTTGGCGTAGGGAAATTTCCTTGTGGTGACTAGTCAGATTTTGATAAAACTAAATCTTATACATGTTTAATTACAGTATTTACAGTAGATTGTAAGATCTAGACCAGTGATTCTCAGAGTGGGATGTCCCATGTGGGTGGTAAAATGCTCAGTAGATTTAGTGGGAGTGGGGGGTGCGCTGGGACTGTTCAAGGGGGTTGTGGTGGATTATATATTTCAGAAAATCATTTTAAACAAATCTTTTATTTAAAATTTTGAAAAAAGATGAAATCCTAATATGATTATCAGCCTTGAAAAAGACAGTAAGACTAAAGGTTAATAAAACATTTCCACACACTTGGAAAACTTCTGTTTAAAAAAATACAATGAACCAAATAAATAGATTTTTCTGCACATTCTTTGGATGCAGCAACAAATTAAATCATTATGCATGGACTTGTACAACACACAAATATATAAATATAATAAACAGAAACCACAGTTTCAGCATGCTATAATTTATAATATAATAAAATACCCAAGTCACAAGTGACATTAATAGCAATTAATATTATACCCAACACCTCATGATCCTGTTTGTTGCTTAGTCTCAAGGGCTTCCTATTTATGTAACCAGACACTTTCTTAGACTTTCTAAATTTTAGTTTAGGCTTAGGCCTGCCCCTCCAAATATGGTAGGAATAAAATAGTGGGGCATTCCTTTCAATTGTTAATTCCAGAATTTCACAGTACAATCTTTCAACAATGTTTTTACAACTACATTTTTTACCGTAATGGTAATTTTTAGGAATACGAAATGGTAGTCATTACAAAGTTAATTAGTTTAGTTTTCAACCATAAATCAGAAGAAAAAAAAGGTCAAGGCCATTTTGAGGATAAACAAATTTTTGGATGCTATCGGTTGTGAGCACAATGTCCAACGAATTTCTCTACCGAAAGATCAGTCTCGTATGTCAGTCTTGGATGTTGGTCTCTTATGTCAGTCTTAGATGTCTGTGAAATTCAGAGCCAGTGTAATTGTAGCCCTACCTGTTTTACTGTCTAGAAGTTTACAACATATGGATTCCAGTGTCCAGAAGTTTACAGTGTAGCTTAAGGATTCCACAGTCTAGAAGTTTACAAGCTGTTAAAAATTTAACATCTAAGGCTGAATTGAATTAGATCTAGATGATCTGAGCACAAAAACAAAATGTTTTATTGTGAGGAATGTCTCATGAGATTAATAATTTTTGTATTGGGGTAATGGGCCTGATAAATCGGTGAGCTGGCACAAAAAAAAAAAAAAAGAGCTTTTAGGGGTTAAATTTAGTGATGTCTTTTAACTGTCACATTTTTAGTGTGTGTACAAATTAGACTGGATAACACCAAGCATGATATAAAGCACATTCCACCATATTAGATAGTACTGAATAAAGAATCATTCCAATTCACTTTCCTTCTCTCATCTTTGCAATTCTCTTTAGACCCATCTTGAGAAGAAACCTGAAGAGGTGCAATCAATGGAAATTAAAATTTAAAAAAAAAATTAAATTTGTGAAATTTTAAAAAGTGAAATAATCAAAAGGTACACCAATTATGGAGCAGCCATGCTGTGGTTAAAGTTAAATACATTTATATTTATAGAAATATATTAAATCTTCCTATATAAAGGGAAACAGCTGCAGATGATCCAATTTGTACAAGTTCCTGTACAGCTTAAAAGGATTAACATATGATTTACTATTCAGACAGTGCTTCACAGCTAAGATGATTTCCTGATATATCTTCAGGCTTGTTTCATTGTTAGCATTTGGAAAAGCATAAATTAAGCGAATTTGGGGTTGCTTTGTTTATAGAAAGGATTTCAAGGATAATGTGGCAGACATAATCTTCAAAACGTGTCTAAACTTAGTGGTATTGTATGTAGATCGAAGAAATACTCAGGTTCTGATTACATAATATATTTTTAAGAACAAGAATTTTTGGCCTCGGTGCCCAAACATACATCAAATAGTTAATATCTGAAATGCATTTTTATTGTTGGGAGCGTAAAGTAAAGACAGATATTGTATATTCCCCAATTTCCATTTTATAAATACCCTTTTTTTATGCTGGGTAAATATTAAACCTATCCCGTCCAGGTCTCCTCCTCTTTTTATAGTGTTCATTGTAAGTTTATATGTCCCTGCTACTCAAACATTTCAGTGATCCCCAAGGATTTATGCAGACATGTTCCCCACTTTTAGTTCTATTTATTAATATTATTTTACAACTAAAAGAAAATCAATTGAGGCCTCACAGACTGGTGCCAGTTCACAATTTGAGAAGCACTGTTATAAAGACAATATCCTAGTTTGACTTACCAGGTGCCCAGGTCAGGTAGGTACTGCATAATATAAACAAACAGTAGGACAGGCTGCTGGGCCAGCCACACCTGGTACATCCGGTTAGCAATAGCCACACATGACAAATATGCACACCGCTCGGCAGACATTCGTTTCTCATCTTTACCCACTTCTCTACCCAAGACCTGCATACATGCAAGAGTTTTGTAAAAGTTGCAATAAATATGACATTGTCATAGGCAACACTGACAAGCTACCCCTAGTCTTGTAACTTCTGTTGAGTACATTCAGCTCCTGTGTAATGTCAGCAAGAAAAGCCAAGTCCATGAGCCATTTAGGATCACTTAGTACACGAACAACGACCCCATCCTTCTCCATGAAGGCTTTAATGCTAAAACATGAGCAAACAGTAGGCAGAAGCAGGCAATATTTATGAATTATTAATGCAAAAGAAGATGCTATTGTAAGGACAATGAATGCATGATTTTTTTTATTGTATAAAGGCCTTTTTTGACTAACCCTATTTTGAAAGTGACCAAACTGACTGGCTCGGAATTTACCTCACTCGTAAACACTAGCGGCAATTTCAATAGGGATTCTTTGAAACAGTGTCAGATTGCTACGATTTACACAATTATGGTTGTGCATTACCCTCCAACCTGACTTTTTAAAACTTTTCTAAAAACTGAACATTGTCCATGTTTGTCTCATAAAATGCTATAAAATAAAAATGTTTAGTCCGATTTTAAAACGATTTTTTACCATTATAATAAACATGCAAATCTATACAAACATAATAAAAATCAGAATTTTGTGTAGTGGGTGAGATTCCACTGAAACCGTCGCGGAGGGTCACATTATAGATATGACAATGGGGAAAACGCGCGGGCCGCATTAAGACTAAACTTTGCTGTCATGTAGCGGGCCGCAATATATCGTCTTACGGGCCAGAGTTTGAGACCCCTGCTTTAAGTAATGGAGTTGAGCAGTGTTTATGTGTGAAATCCAGGAATTGTGTTATACAAATTTTCATGATGTTGTAGTTGACTTTGTGTTGTTTAGCACAGTTCAGTGTGTATTAAAAAGAACTGCAGGATTTTATGAAGCGTTGTTGCAGTAGTAATATTGATCACAAGCGTTGGCGTGACTCTTGGTGAAAAAGAGTATGGTTAATGTTGTCAACCCCTAGACAACAGAGCTGGAAGAGTGGTTAATGTTGTCAACCCCTAGGCAACAGAGCTGGAAGAGTGGTTAATGTTGTCAACCCCTAGGCAACAGAGCTGGAAGAGTGGTTAATGTTGTCAACCCCTAGGCAACAGAGCTGGAAGAGTGGTTAATGTTGTCAACCCCTAGGCAACAGAGCTGGAAGAGTGGTTAATGTTGTCAACCCCTAGGCAACAGAGCTGGAAGAGTGGTTAATGTTGTCAACCCCTAGGCAACAGAGCTGGAAGAGTGGTTAATGTTGTCAACCCCTAGGCAACAGAGCTGGAAGAGTGGTTAATGTTGTCAACCCCTAGGCAACAGAGCTGGAAGAGTGGTTAATGTTGTCAACCCCTAGGCAACAGAGCTGGAAGAGTGGTTAATGTTGTCAACCCCTAGGCAACAGAGCTGGAAGAGAAGTTAAGGGGATCAATATGGGACCCCAATCAGTGATCCTTATCACTTACCTCTCCTTGTTTGCTAGTGGCGGCTTGTATGAAAAAATTGGAAGAAACCGGCCCAGGACAAATCAATGTTACATCAATATTGTGTTCACTAAGCTCAATGCGGAGGCTGTCAAAGTATCCCTGAAGTTGAAAAGGACAAATAATTTTAAAAAAAATCAGTTTCTATGCTTTCCTAATGAACATACACAATGTCTTAGCGACATTAACCTTAATGGAAAGATGGAAACTCACGTGTAAGGCATGTTTACTTCCAGTGTATGATCTTGAGATTGGTGCGCCTGTAAATTTTTTAGAAAGAAATACAGGTTTTAATAAATTGCGTAAAAAAAGATGGCCTATTAACTAACTGTAAAATATGAAAATATGTCCAATTCCTTAATTTACTCATTTTTAAAATTCTTTTCACTAGTTTTATTATAATTACATATTTTGAAAGAGTTTTCAGCTCAGTTCATTTCAGCTCGTAACAAAAGAATTTTAATTGTATGCGTCATAATTAAGAATTTACATAACAGTAAAGTTTATCATAAGGGGGCGTCCATTAATATGTAAAAAAAATAGTGTAGGGGTGGGGGGTGGTGTTTGAATATATATGACAACTGTTGATAAGAGGGGGGAGGTGGGTGTGTGTTTAGATTAGTTGACGTCAACAATCATGTTTTCTCTATTAAAATTTTAATCTTAAAAATTGACAGGTTATTACATTATTTTAAAAAATTTAATGAGTGTAAATAGTCATATAATTTTTAGGCTTTTAACAATACCATATAAAATTTGTTTAACATGTGTGTGTCTGTGCACTGCAGATGGCTGGTCAGAATGTTAGCACACTTTGTGAGTGCAAGAGAAGTCAAAAAGTTGGCCTAGATAATGTTTGTCGCAAATGACTAGGGCAGTATATTTGCGATCATCTATGAAACAAGGTTCAAGAGTCATGTGCAGTCAAGATAAATGATATTGATAGAGTAGGAATATGATATTTTGAGAATAAGGGGAAAGTAAATTGAGTATAATAACATTGCTGCTTGAATGGATTTGCAAAATCTGTAAGATTTATTTTGCATCACAAGTCATGTTGAAAAAGTATGCTCAACAGCAACGTCAATGCCCTCTTGAGCTCAAGAAATTACCACCTGCTCCTCAACAAAATAAAGATTCGACCAATGGGAGTAGCTGCCAGGAGACAGAGAGAGCTGATGGCAATTATTGCTCACACCGACAATGCTTCTATTTTAAGTGCTGAATGGTTAGATGAGGATGATGTTGACTTGTCTGGTATATCACTTCTGCAAGATGAAAATGATAAATCAGCTGCTATGCCCATCGTTACGATAGAGCAACACCTGACTACTCAATGGGAAGATGATAGCAGATAGAAACTATTCTACAATTGTCAGCTTTACTGACAATAATCATATTTATACTTCCACAAACAATGATATTTAGTCTTTAACAACCTTTCAATTGATTCTGCATTATAAAATTTAAGTGTAAAAACTTTTTAACTTGTTGATTAACAATAGATCAGCACAAAGTAAAATGTATTTATATATCTTTATTTATATTGTAATTTCATTTTCTTGGAGGGGTAGAGGGGGTTATAAAAATGTTGACATAATTACTTAGGGGGACATTGAAAGCTTGACAGTTATTAACAAGGCGGTGGGTGGGGGGGAAGTGGATCAAAAATTGTGCAAAAAGAAGACACAATGAAAATCTGAATACCGTATTAAAAAGTAATAAAATAATAAAGCAATCTTTTCCTAGCATATTCTGAAAGTGCTGGTTCAGAGATGCTCAACTGCTGCTTGGAACAAAGATTCTATAAATTTAACCTTATTTTAAAAAAAACAAAACATTTAACCTCTAAGTAATAAAACATTACCAAAGTCAAATGTCATGCCCCCCCCCCCCAATCCCCAGACAAGAGGGAAAGTGTTCAGTGGTAGCCATATTCTGGTGTACCATAGGTTTAACTTACCCACGATTCCAGCAACACTGCTCATAAGTGCTATGTGTCCCTGCCTACGTTGTATCATATGTGGGAGTACTGCTTGTGTCAGTGACACTGGCCCCAAGACGTTTACCTCAAACAGTTCGCGGTCAACAGGTAGCTCGACATCCATCCAAGCAGCTCTCTGGCCTTTCCCAGCATTGTTTATTAAAATATCAATCTGCAGAATATTTTTTATTGAGAACAAAAAAATTTATTAAATGGATAAATAAAGAACTGACCAGCACTAATTACACTGTCAATTATTCATAAATTTAAAAAAATGTCTCAAAATTCAAAGAAGGTCAAGCATTGCTAAACATGGTCATCTTTGAGTTATCAGGGGAAATTTAACTAGCATTAGTTTATTTAAATTTTGTATATATCTTTGTTTTTGTGAAATTTTATTGATCTTGATCTTGTAGTCAAAAAAAGTCATTAAGTAAAACATTGAAAGTGCATGGTACAACTTTCTAAAAGTAAGTTTGACTTGTATTTACAACTGAAGCAGTTAATTAGAAAAGGTCACCATCATTGACCAGTTGGTACAATTATTTTAATGTTTATTTTTTTGAAAAGTACTCATATCTTTGCGATTCATTGTGTCATTTATCGCCAACATAATGGGGCTAACAACTGAAAGTTCATTGGATATCAAAAGGCGAGCGTGAGTTATGGCGCCAAGCAGATGGTGGCCCAAAAAAGTTTGAGAGCCACTGTTCTAATACATTATAATTAAATATTTTGTAACAGTAACTGTGTAGCTCTTTGCACCTGATTGAAGTATTCAAGGACTTGCTGCACTGCATTTTTGTGGCTCTCATAATTCACAGTATCCAATGGTAAAACCAGGATGTCTTCTTCAGATGTTTTACATTTTCCTTTAATTAATGATACATTAATTACAAATGTAATTTAGACACAATTTTATTTTTTAATATATCATAACTTGTCATCCTCCTTATCAACTCTGCAGACACATACACACACTCACTCAAACACACTGCAAAAGTTTGTTCTATTTTTACAAGGATCTAACTATCTAAAAAAACAACAATTAATCTGGTTTTCTAATCATTACTGTCTTGAAACTAACCTGACTTCAAACATGCCTTTTTCACCCTTTCCAGTTCATCTTGTCTTCTTGCAGACAGAACCAGCTTGCACCCAGCTTCTGACAAATGGTAAGCAATGCATTCACCTATGCCACTTGAAGCTCCTGTAATCCAAACAACTTTACCGGCCAAACTTGCTGAAATAATTTTTCAAATATAGTCATAATGCAACAAGTTTGACATTAAATGCATTTTCAGTCCGAACACAAAGAGTAAACTCTACAGATTTTGGATCCCCATCCCCAAAAACACAAGTTTGACACAAATTGGCCTAATAATTGGAATACTATGACAATTTTAAATCAGTAATGAATTGCTCCCTTAAATGATTTGAACAAACATTCAAAATAATGTATTTTAGAAGAGCAATATGTCTAAAGTTTCAAAGAATTTCCATACAAGATCTCATCATTTTAAATGTGATTGTAAAGCTAAATATTAAATTTAAAAAAAAAATAATATTAATAAACATTAGTAGGGACATTCAAAATAATGTATTTTAGAAGAGCAATATGTCTAAAGTTTCAAAGAATTTCCATACAAGATCTCATCATTTTAAATGTGATTGTAAAGCTAAATATTAAATTTAAAAAAAAATAATATTAATAAACATTAGTAGGGACCACAAATGTTGATACTCTAAATCAGCGGTTCTTAACCTGTGGCTCGCGATCTCTTTTGGGGTCGCGCGACCCTTTTCCAAGGGTCGCCTAAGACCATCTGAAAACACGTATCCGTACAGCTATGAAGAAGCAATGAAAATAATTGTGTCGCTGGGGGTCGCCACGACACGAGAAACGCTATTAAAGGGTCGTGGCACGAGGAAGGTTGAGGATCACCGCTCTAAATAGTCTTAATTGGAGTGTCCAGGATGTCAAAAATGTGTTTTGTGTCTACAATATAATTTTTAAAAAAATATATTTGATCAGAAGACAATAAAAAGATTACAAATTTTAATTTATAAATAATATAAATTCCTCGGGGCATTTTTTTTATAACTTCTTCAAGTTAATGGCAAAGAAATCCTATATTTAAAAGTAATTATTTTTTAAAGTAGGGGCCGATATTTTGATGCTTACCTGGGGCGGGGGAACAGATGTCGCAGGGCACCAGACTAGTGGTATTTTATTGATGGTAAAAATTGGATTTCAGAGTTGGGGGAAGGGGGGGGGGGCATACAAATTAATCTTTCCCCCAGGCTCCAAACACTCTTGCTATGTCTCTGATTTATTATGAGTTAAATAATAAAGAAATGGTGTATTTTATACTTTGTTCAAGTGAATTAGGGAAGGGAGACTTTCTCCTCAATTGAAATGAACCATAATACCTCTGACTTGAATTGTGTTCAAATTATCTAAATCCACTAGACTATACAATACATACCGGGTAATCATATATTATTTTAATCACTATGTTAAGTCCTATGCACATTCCCCCCCCCCCCCCCCCCCATTTTTCTTCCCTTTTCCAACTTTAATTAGAAGGTTACTCTTTGATAAAGACAAAAAGAACACACTTCAAAATGATTATTTGAAGTTCAAAACAATTTTTAAATTTAATTTACTTTTAGTGTTAATTTGGTCACGAATTTTAATTTAGTTGTAGGTCATCAGATATTATAAGTTTTAGATGTTTAACATTATGTCATAGAATTGGTTATTTTGAAATTATTAAGATTAGACCAGTAACCTGAGCTGAGTGATTTAATTTTCGAGTTGTGTTAAAGTTAATGAAAATTTCACTAATCAGTGACTCAGTGACTAATCATTTTCATTTCATGCAACTATCTCAAGGAAGCCTCATTTAAAAAAAAAAATGTATAGGGCCTAAAGCATATAATTTATAATTAACCTCTGATTTAGTTACAGTTTTAAAAACTATTTTCTTAAATAAAAAATTATTTCTCAATTATAAAATTATATTATAATTATGAGTGAACTAAAGTTAAATATGAGATTGAGAAATGAAGCCACCTGTTCTCTTTCCAAAATGTGTTTTAAAAATGAGACGTAAATTTGCATCTGAAAGTGCCAGAAGTATTAGAAATGTTATCCCAATAAATCCTCCAATTATCAAGAGGGTTGTTCCCAAAGAAAGCACACATTCAAATGCTAACATTTTCTTCTGTAAAAGAAAAAATATATTATATATTATATCTACTTTGTTTACTTCTGTTCATTTGAAAAAAAAAATAATAACAAGTACTGAAATACAAAGAGTACTATACAGGGTCAAGATACAATCTCATCAATATATAATTTGGTGGCTCGTGAATTAAATTATTTATAATTTGGTGAATTTGGGGTGCTTTGCTGGCGCAGAAACATTTTAAACATATTTTAATAGAAGTGACTATTCGCACCTGGGTACCAGAAGTGAGAGGTTGGTATTAAAAAACTTTTAAAAATATTATTGTTGGGTTTGTAAGACAAAATGAGGTATCAAATGAAAGATATGTTTGTAAAATTACTTCTTCATTTTAACTAAAATAAACTACCACAAATGACATCCCAATAGCATTTAGTCAAAATGGCCCCAGACAAGAAGCGCCACCATTCGTGTAAATTCTCTACACATTATAGCGGTATGTAACATATGGCACTGAAGTGCCCCAATTCCCCACCCCCGGCCCTTTACAGATAAAAAAAAGTCTAATAGAAACATTGAATTCAAGTTAACTCCAAAATACACCTTTTGATTTTGAAATAACTAAACATTTTCATTCATCGGCGCCCTCGATTTCTGCCATACTTCCGGATGAAAATTCTCGCCAGTTTTGGTGCCGACAGATAGGGCCTACTCTGCCTAGTTATAATTGGTGCCACCATGGGCGGCCAAAGATTTTTGCTGCTCTCTCTTTCTCGATACCAACTTTAAAGTTGTCCGAAGATGCCGCAGCTCCATATAAAGATAAAGTGACACCTGTGTGGACCACACCATCCGCACCCTTTTCTACACCCCTTTCTGGGCCGTAGCTAAAGTGGTTGGTGTGACTGGACAAGATTCGTTTTTAAGCCCCCTCCCGCACACATACCTCTGAACAAAATTATTATCAAACATTAAATACCATCAAAGCCTAATTTGTCTCCTCCGTTAGTCTGCGCCCGGGGACGTATTTATTTGCATACCCTTAGCTACGCCTCTGGACACTTCTCATTGCCGCCCACCCCCCCAATCTGAAATCCCCCGGGGGGGGGCGGGGGTGGATGTCTGAAAGAAAGACTGATCGGAAGCATTGGACTGGAGTTTGCATCTTCACCTTTCATCTTGCGGGCTTTCTATAAAAAGCTAGCTTGTCAAGTACTAGACTGCTTTTACGCTATTTCGGCTTCCTCATTTCTTTTGCGACATTGGGCCCCACTTCTTTTTCTTCCTGACATTCATTGACATGACTGACAAAAATTATAAATATATTATTATATTGCTGAGTGTACTGAAGGGAAAAATTAGTGTAGGCCTAAACTACAATATCCTAGTGGCTCTGGTGTAGTGCTTCTACAATAAATAATTGTCTTAATAATTATTATTTACGGGCAGATAAAAGTGTACAATTTATACAACTTAAGACTTAAGACAGATTATGCTCCTGATATTTAAAAATATCGATATATTTTTTAAATTTCTATATGCCAAAAAACATTAAAGTTAAAGATAAAACTGACTTGTTCGTCCACCACCGTAAGTCCTGCTTTTAAGTATGGTGGGCTAACAAATACATCCCACCCGGTCAGGGAACAGAATCACTAACTGCCGTGTCCATGTTGTTATCACATCACGACAACAGACATTACCCAGCAGTTATGGACAGCTTTATACTAGAACAAATGCTACTAATTTAATAAACGAAGGGTTCAAGGGAAAACCAGTGATGTCATTTTTTTTTCAAAATTTGCAAGTTATCTCCCGTGTAGCTACATTCAATCCAATAGAATAATATGGCACATAGATCCAATTGAAAAAGCAGCGTTGTCAATAAATAAATATTTAGACATTTTGACATTTTTATTCTTCCATGAGTAATTTTCAAACTTTATTATCAATTTTCCTCCAAACTCTCAAAACCTGACATCACTGGTTTTCCCCTTGACCCCTTCTAAAACACTTTATGTACACAACATATAGCCTACGTTTACCTGAATAGAGTTTAAGCTATCTTTGTTTTCTGCTACAATATCAAGTGTCTCACGTATGCTTTTTGTCAACGCCCCCAAAACGTCACGTGCAGACGTAACCAGCTGTACACAGAATCCGCATCTCGGCTACATGAATGGATGGATGTTGACAAAACATAGTTCACCTGCCCTGATTAGCCATATTCAAATACCTAATAAACTGAAATCATAAAAAGACGCCAAAACGCTACTTGATGGAATTGCCCCACCCCCCTTTCCTAATTGAATATGGTTATAGTTATGGTATTTATAATGTCTCTTAAAGGAGAAGTATGTAGGCCTACATAGAAAAGTTATTTTTCAAAAGTTTTGAGCAAGTTATTAAATTTAATCCGTAAGGATATATAAGGGGATCTAAAAGTTAACCGAAAAGAAATTGTTAAGATGTAGTTGACAGTTGTATAAAAGAACCATTGTCAGAAGCTTGTTTGAAAATGAGTCATGAGTGTCCCGTGCGGTTGAAAGTTATACTCGTTTTAAAAAAAAATCTTTTCCACAGGGGAGAGCCCCTTTGGCAAGGTTCTGGTGAGGGACTCGCCTGCCCCGTGCCACAGGGTGAGCCCCTCTCGCAAGAGTCTGGTGAGGGATTCGCCCACCTTAGGCCTTAGATATTCCTCTTTCCACTGGTATCCCTCACCCTGAAAATCTGAAATGCCCCCCCCCCCCCCCCCCCCCGTTGATTTTTGGGGGTGTTGTATCTTAGTAAATGCTCTAGGGCAGGGATTCTCAATATTTTTTGCAAAGCTGCATTCCCACTCCGTTTTAAACACCCCTCCCCCCACCGTATAAATTAGATTGTAATAAAATTTAAAATATGAACATAATCAGATAATTAAGTTACCGTAATTTTATTTATTTATTTAACTTTTTCTAAACAAGGGACAAAATTTACCAATACAAAAAACCCAAAATTCATAGAATAAAATAAAAAAATTACTGCTGCTAATCAAAATGTATAAAAACTAATAAAAAAAAGTATCAACAACTAGCGATAGCGGCAAATACAATTTTCTGTTTTTCCACACCTCAAGGCTGGGGAGGTACTTTTACCCATGTTTAAGAACCACTGTTCTAGTGAAATGTTTCTGACATAGTCATAGGTGAAGTAATTTGATATTCAAGGAAGGTGAATTTCTCAAGGGTTTGAGTAGTGGACACTAGGACTTTTTAATAAGTGGGTGGAGGGGGGTTTGCAGATATTTCTGACGTTATATTTGAGGGGGGGGGGTGGTAAAAAAATCGGCAACATTTGCGTGACGACATTTATGGATGGCCCCTGCCTTAGGCCTATTGCGGTTGTAACTTTTGTTATTGTGTGGGTACTAGTCCCGTTGTCGTTACAGTGCAAGCTTTTAAATGCAATTATTAAAATGTAACGTTTAAATTCATTTCATGGAAGTATGACCAATATTGCCAGTATGAAATGCGTTAAATGTAGTTGAACAACTCGGGGAGTAAATAAAATACATTTTACGAAATACGTGAATTAGATTTTTAAAACACTTCTTCATTTTATTCAAGCCGCTTGTGAGGAATAAAAACATTTAAATTTACTTAACAATTTTTGTTATAAAATTTAACACGGATATCTGCAACTAACAATATAGTATGCAACCAAGGGAGCATTATTTAATTTTTGTTATTATTCTAAAATTAAAAGTCAAAGTAGTAAAATATCACTTTATTACGTCGACGTGGTATTTGAATTCTTTGCCACTACACATCCGCAATATACCAACCACCCAGACCTGCAAAACTACACTCAAAACACTTCTCTTTAAACTATACTACCCTGACTGATTCCCCTGCCTTGTAAAAGTCCTGGGGTTCATTCTGCTCTAATTTTATTTGATTTTAATGTCATGATTATGTCTCTTTTGATAATATTTTTATGTACGGCGCGGTGAGCCCAGCCCTAGACTGGGGCACCGCGCTATAAAAGACCACTAATTATTATTATTATTATTTAAGACTGCTAAAAAATTTAATTACCTGATTTATTGGGGAAAAGTATGTTTTTTAATTAAAATAACTAAAAAAATAAAAATAAAATAAAGGGTAGCTTAATTTTGGATGAGAAACTTCAAGGGTTTTTAACTTTGAAATACGGATTCTATATCACACTGGCGTTATTGTTTTTAATTTCAAAGGGATGCAACTTCAGGAGATCACAATAGTTTGCGTTGCGTTTCTTTTTCAAGTAGCCTCCCAGAACCGGAAGTTGTCGTTGTTCAGCAAGCTAACAAGAAAAGAAAAAAAGTAAAACGAAAAAAAAAACGAAGTAGGATGCCAAATGTAGGGAACTTTTGATGACTCATACATTTATTCTGATGCATCTGATTACTACTTAGAGCAACATGGTCAAGGCAGGTATGGCTCATGACTTTTACACTATTATGCTTCATACAATTAGTTTTTTCTAGTCCGATGAATTATAATTGATTTATTATAATTAATTAATTATTACGCCGAGGCCTAATTTACTAAGTAGTAAGTAGCATTAAGTCTTAAGTAGGGCCTAATCTGGGCCTATCCACTAATGACTAACTAATGCCACTTTCACTCTTCAATATTCAGTATTGATCATTGTCAATATAAAAAAATATATATATTTTAAATTTGACTACACTACTGTTATGTAAGGAATCAAGGAAGGCCATCTAAAATAATTTGCAATTTATAAATTTAGCCCTCTTTTTTTTTTTCAAGTTTATTTTACAACTTACACTTACTCTATTACTATTAAATTAATAGTAGTTATAATTATAAATAGTTCTATACTAGTTATAAATTATAAGTAGTTCTATACTAATAATTTATAATATCTTAAAATAATTTATAATAATTCCAAATAATATATATATTATTATACTATATTATAAAATATGATACTCATCACTGATATGCAATCAGAATTATTACTTAAAGTTAAAGACTTTAAAGTATTACTTAAAGTTTAAAGTTAAAGACTTTAACTTTAAAGAAATTGAAATTTAGAAAAATTGAAGAGTTAGTAATTAGACTTAGACCCACAAAAAAAAATTGACCCAAGAGTTGGTATGGTAACTACAGACCTGTTTACTCTTACGATTTTGGCGTACAATGTACAATTTTGAGGTGTATAGATTGTATATACTGTATGTTTTTTCAATATGAATATAACGTATTAATGACTTGGTGATAATATTGTACGATTTTAAGAGTTTGAGGGTAAACAGGTCTGTAACTATGGCTTACACAAGATGCTTTGATTTTGATAAATCACCACACATGTGATTGGCACATGTGGAAAAATTACGTAGTTTGTTGTAGTTGTGTTACGCTTTTCATATGGGATTTTCATTGACCTCCGTTAAGTTCTATTTTCATCTTAACGATTTATAAATATATTGATTTTGTTATCAATGATCAAGAGTAGATTCTTTTTTTAAACATGCTAATGTAAATAAAGAAATGAGGGTATTTGTTTTATGCTTATGATATGGTGAAACAGCGAACATGATTTTAAACTTTAATCTTCAAATATTTTTTTGATAAGAGTTATTCCTTTATTTGGACAGACATGCATTACAGCTTATCCATTTTAAAAACTAACTAGCTGTATTAAAGTGAATAGTTCATTCCCTGGAAATCAATATTGAAGCCCAAAATGGTTCACCAGACATCGGAAATAGAAAGTCTGCCATTTATTAATTAGGCATTCCGGCAGTGTTGTTCTTGCGCACTTTTAATATTAATGGTATTATATATAAAATACTTTTAATGGCCGAACAAATCTTCATAAAATTTAGCATTATTATGATTATGGCATGAATAAACTTAAAATTGTGTACAAGTAGGCAATATTATTTAAATGTGACAATTAAAATTATTTAAATTAAAATTGCTTTCACTTTTGGAAAAGGTTACGAAAAGCGAACATGAATTTAATCTTTAATCTTCAAATACTTTTTTTTTAATAAGAGTTATGCCTTTATTTGGACCGACATGCATTACAGTTTATCTTTTTTAAAAACTAACTAGCTGTATTAAAGTGAATAATTCATTCCCTGGAAATCAATATTCATGCCCAAAATGGTTCACCAGACATCGAAAATAGAAAATTATGTACAAGTAGACAATATTATTTAAGTGTGACAATTAAAATTATTTCAATTAAAATTGTTTTCACAACTTTTACAGTTGTGAAATTTTTTTTGCTTTGAAATGTTTGTTTTTAATTACTAATATTTTACTTTCGTTCAACAAATGTTCTAAAAAAATAGTTATAATAATACATTTGAAATAATTGCAAAACGTATAATAGTTTACATAAGCATTCGCAAGAGAACAATTTCAATCAGTACCATGGGAAGGGGGTGTCGGCAAAAACATCCCCATTAGCCATATAATCATATAGATAGTCTTATTTTGAAATTTTGTTAAATTTTTTAAGGTAGATTTTCTTCATTTTGAATTAATAATTGTATGCATTAATTTTTAAAAAGAATTTACTTTAACTTACAGTTCTAACATTGATTTAATGCATGCTATAATTATTATAATCAATGAAAATACACTTAATTCAATTTTTTTGGAGTTCATTTTGTGTCCTCCCAACTTTTCACTTCACTATTTATCATGCATCCTTCTTAAAAATATTAGTTATTTTAAAAAAAACAACTGTAAGTACACAAAACTAGACTACTTCAAAATCCAAAGACCCTGCAGTTATTTTTCATTTTCACTTGACTTTTTAAATTAATTTTTAAAAGTTTACCATTCTTCATTTAACAAATTTTCAATTTTCCCTCATCTAAATTCATATTGAATCGTGAAAAATTATGGTCATAATATTATAATAAAAACTGTTATTGTCCTCTGTAAGATTGATAATGTCTCCTGAAAATTTGGTACAATTATCTTTAAATATAAAAAAGTTGCTGTCAAAATACTGCAGAAATCAGAAAAATGGGTCACATGTTTTGGGGTAAAATATATAGTTAATATAAAGGGCTTAAAAAATTTAAACCCAAAATATCATAACCCCACTTCTGTAGAAGCTAGAAAGATGAAATGGATATTTTTGGAAAGGTTAAAGCTAGTCCTTTAATGTGGCATATCTTTTATGGCAATCAGACATTATTCAAAATTTCTGTCAAAGTACACTATGTTTTAAAAAGTTTTGTTAGACTCATTGGTTTAATGCTGCACATAATTATTTATAATTATAGTTGTAGGAGTCCAATGCCAACAATAGTTTCTTGACTCATCACGTTTTTTTTTTTTTCATGAACCAAGAAATAGACTCAAAGTCTAAGAAATTTAACCACTGTCAATTCAAAAATGCATAACTACTGGTCACTGACATACTGCTTTCATTTTCTAAATACAGACTTTACCCTAATAGATACCTTTGTGATGCCTCAGGTCACTTTGAATAGACCAATAGGCAATAGGATTTAAGTCTAATTTTGACCCACTTATTATTTATAATTGTACTCTCCATATAAATAGATTCAATAAAACATTTTGAATGTAAATAAAAATAGTTAATAAATTTACTCCTTTAAATCGAGAAGGTAACTTTTTCTTCTGTCTATCAGACAATCTGACTGGTTCTTAAATGAAGAACATAGCAGAAATAACATTTTATATGTAGTTGGATTCACAATTGAATGATCTATTATCTGATACCAATTATCAATCACAGTTATTTATAGTTTTGGATGACAGGCTTTTATAAAGCTTTTTATAAAAAAACAAATGTCAACATACCACAAATAGGTAGCAGAAAAATATTTGTATTGATACCTAATTTAAAATCTTTATTATTTCTATCAATGGTATCCATTTTTACAACACATAAAATTTTCAAGTAATTTTTCAATATTTTGTTAAATTACCTATTGTTACAGCCTGTTTGTTGACCTAGTTTTTATTCATCACAAGCCGTGGTATTCAATAATTCCCCCCTCCCCCATCTTTTGTTTTGATATTGACATCATCCATTAAATGTGTACCGCCAATACTTTTTGTTCACCCTCTATAGAATGTAAAAAGGTTGTTTACATTCGAATATGGTCTAATTTGTACCTACTTTCTCCCTATAAATAAGCTGGTTAAAGCAAGCAGCTTTCCTAGCTGGGAGAGAAATTTTTCCATTTTTCCTAGACATTTACAAGATGTAATATACTTATTAGATTTTACTCTTTATGTGTGTTTGCATATAATAGGTCTATTTGCATCTTTTGCATATAATAGGTCTATTTGCTTACTTTTTCACTTGCTATGCTGTACGTTAATTAAATTTCCAAATAAAAACATATAACTGTACATAAAACTATTTTTAAAATGCTTTAATAAATTTAAAAATAGTGAGATTTTATAATTTTTATCATAAAAAAAACAACAAAATATAGAAAAGTCTATTGTTTCATGAGACATGCAAGAAATACCATTATTGTCAGCAATCAAAATAAGAGGAGATTATTAATTTTAACATATTTAAAAAAAACAACACATTGGGTAAAAATAAACAATTATATATTATGTATATGACAATTTATGTCTTTATAGATAGCTCATATTTATTAGAAATTGCAGCACAATCAGTCCTAGATTTTCTATTTAATAACTCAAATAAAAATGTCTGGAAACATTGCAGTTTTAACAGCATGCTGAGTTAAATCATCATATTGCTGCCGGAGAAAAATGAGCATTATCAACAAAGTTTGTAACGGCCTCATTAATTCTTCTGAGGAAGTAAAATGACTAAGGCTATAAGATCTTTTTAATTATTCAAGACATGGATTTGTTTTTTTTCTTCTTCAGATAAAGAGAAATATGACAATTAACCTAGCACAGAATTTTCATTCAAATGAAAGATAAAGCCTCTCTGGCACATGTTTTTTTCTTCTGCTAACCACATTGTTGTCCACATTATTTGTATTTATTCCAAAGCTGATATCTTTTAACAACTAATTTTATCACAATCCAATCAACTAGACACAGTGGTACATTCAGATTAACCTATGTAAGCAACATAACCATTAATTATACTGTTTTATTAGAAATTGAAGCCGCAATAACGGACAATTCATTCAGTTATGTTGGTCCATACTGGTAATATTTTGCATTTAAGAAATAAGTATGTCCTATCCTGTCTTGCTTCTCTTTATTAGTTAAAATTTTTGGTCCAGGGATCATATTTGCTTACAAGTCCTTGTCATGGGGTCGAAAAGAAATAAACGGTACCTGCTTATCAGTAGTCTCTTTAATTTTTTGTTTATAAACTTAATTTTTTTTGGTTTGTATATTGGCCTAAATTAAAACATTTTATGAAATCCATAATTGAGTTGATATGGTTTTACAAATTTAATCTGTTTTAAGATTTGGCTCATTATGTGAACAATATGTAACAAAGGACTGAAAACCTATCAACACAGAAAAATGATAACAAAGCTAGTGATATTAACACTAATAAATTTAATTATACTATTAAAATGAAATACAAATACAAAATCAAATATACAGAAATAAAAACTGTTTTATCTTACAGCACAGCAAGTGAAAAAGCATAATGCTAGAAAGGCATAGATAAAATTTATTATCAAATGAAAGAAAATTGAATGGACTATATGTTTGCAAACTTACTTCTTCAGTTTACCTAAAATAAACTACCACAAATGACATGCGAATAGCATTGAGTCTTAAGGAACCCGGGTCCGAATAGCGGCGATGCGTATCTGGTTCCATTTTGACTAAATGCTATTCAGATGTCGTTTTGGTAGTTTATTCTAGTTAAACTGAAGAAGTAAGTTTACAAAAATATAGTCCATTCAATTATTTTTCATTTGATACCTAATTTTGTCTTACAAACCCTACAATAATTTTAAAATATTTTTTAATAAACCCAAACTCTCACTTCTCGGACCCGGGTCCGAATAGCCGCAGCCAACTGTTAATTGTCATTAGGTCTGACTACCTCAACTTGACTCAATAGTTTAACTATCACACCTGGAATATCTCAACTTAACTCTTTGCTCAACACGGTTGGCTAACTGGTGTCCCCAAAGCTTCAAACTTACATCTAGCCTTCATCATGCCAAAAAATCTTGAATTACTAATCACTACCACTACATCTTCCCAGCTATATCCTCTTTCCACAGTCTCTTAGTGACCACCTGATGTACTCTTAATCAGCCTGGTTCCCAGGCCATGTCTTCCTTGTATTATCATAAAAACATCAGTTTCAACTCCTCCCTTGTTATTGTACCTTTTCTAGTACCAACAGCTATCATTTTTCTTTACAGCCCTGGCATATGTGATAGTGTCATAAAAATGTTATAACAGGGCTTTGTATACATATGTTGTATCAGTTTTATCAAACCTATTTTATTCATTGTGAAAAAGAGGGCTTTTTATTTATTTATATTTATATATCTTCTGAAAATGTGTAATTTATTTATGCTTTGCTTCATTGATTATTACTTTGCAACTCCAAAAGTGTGCCATCATCAATCTGACCGCTGTTAATTTGTGTATTTATATTTTCCAGGCTTGTGAGCATTAAACAATTTCATGATTGTGAGCTTCACACTTTTTTGCAGTTGCAGCTGATGGCATGCAGGTCTAAGTGATGTGAGCTAATCTGAGGCATGAACAGGTGACTGGAGTTGGGGTCATTATTAATTACTGGAACTTTATTGAATGGTCCAGAACGAACGCAATGGAACGCACAACATTAGACTGTGAGGAGCACCAGACAGAGCTTCTGGAGGAGCTCAAGTCTATGTTTGAGGAAGGTCTGTTGGTGGATGTGACAATGTGCATACAGAATCACCGTATACCATGTCACAGAGCCGTCCTGGCTGCAGCTAGTCCCTACTTCAGGGCCATGTTTACATCAGACCTTCATGAATCTAGGCAGCAAGAGGTAAGTTGTATTTATTATGTTGTCTGAACTACCCAGGTCATCCCTGCATGATAATACATTATTTTAAATTTTAACATTTTGAAAATAATTTAGGGTTCTTAATTTTCCAATAAAATTCTTTTTAAGCCGGTTGGTTTGTTGAAAAAATCTTATATTTGCTTTGAGATATTATTTCTGTAAACCTACATAATTCAGCAGAACTTACTTATCACTTTTATTATCAAATTTAATATAATTATTATTTTACACAAATAAAGAAAACTCTACTTGTATTTGTTTGAAAATTTCCTGGATTATAAAATTATTTACTTAATGGCAATTACTTTTGAGTAATAGTCTGTGGGAAATCTAATATTCAGTGATTAAGTGCCAGTACGCTTTCTTTCTAACCAGGTCTGGCTGAGAGAGACAGATCCAGATGCCATACGCTTGTTGATTGGCTATGCCTACTCAGGGAAACTGGAAATCACATCAGCAAATGCCCAGAGTCTTCTTAGCACAGCCTCCTTGCTGCAGATGTCAGCTGTGCAGAAAGCCTGTGCCAAGTTCATGGAGTCCCAGCTGGATGAGTCCAACTGTGTGGGCATCCAGTGCTTTGCCTCTGTGCACAACTGTGAGGAACTGTGCACAAAAGCCAAAGAGTTCATAGAAAAAAACTTCACCTCAGTGTGCCGGACAGAAGAGTTCCTGGAGCTCCCTCTGGACAAAATTGTTGACATTGTGTCTTCAGATGAGCTGAACGTTGAGAAAGAAGAGACGGTGTACGAGGCCGTAGTCACGTGGGTGAGCCACGACATGAAAAATCGCAGGCAGCATCTGGGTGAGCTCATGCTGCACCTCAGGTTTCCTCTGGTGGGCGTCAAGTTCCTAACCGATGTGGTGTACCAGAACCCAGTGCTGCTGGAGAGCGAGAAAGGGCGGGTGCTCATCCGCAACATTCGCATGTTCTTGGAGAACCCAGAGAAAGTGTACAGTGCAAGCAACACCAAAGATCCATTCCCACTGCGCTCTGGCATGATCCAGCCGGAACACTGTATCCTGCTGGTTGGGGGTATTGACCAGAATAAGCCGTCAGCCATTAACTGCTACAACCCTTTGACGCGGGAGGCGTTTTTCATGGCAACGTTCCCTGAATGTGAAGAGCGTGCCAGGTATTACTGTGTTGAGGACCCAGCTGTCATTGTCACAGAAGATAACTCTATATATGCAGCCGGGGGAAACTACATCTATCATGCAAACTATGGTGAGTCCCCCTCAGAGGAGGATTCTGTATCCTTTGATGATTTTGAAGATGAAGAGTCTGTGCGGAAGGATGTTTACTTCTATGACAATGATCACAACAAATGGGTGGCCAGAGCACCCATGCTATTTCCAAAATCAAATTTCACCCTAGCCTCAGTGGATAATAAAATTTATAGCTTTGGCGGCCTGACGTTGAACCAGCACCCAACAGAGATCGTGGAGACATACGACATTGAGAAGAATCAGTGGAACTATGTCGGGATGATGCCAACAACCCTTGTGGACTTGAGTTCTGTTGTGTTGCGCGGAGAGATCTACTTGCTGGGGGGCAGGACGGGGGTGGGTGCTCACAATATTGTCATGAAGTTTGACCCGCGAAAGAATGAGTGGAACTCTCTTGCAGGGATGCCGACGCCGCGGTTCAATTTTGGTGCTTGTGTGATAGACAATGAAATTCTTGTGGCCGGGGGCCAGATCTATTCCCATTCCACCAATGTGATCCGTCGAGATGCCTTGCGCTCCTGTGAAATTTACAATGTTGAAGCCAACCAGTGGAGGCAGGGTCCTGAACTGACAGAAGAGATGTACAATGTTGGTCTGATGCATGTCAATGGCTGTGTCTATGCCATGGGCACGTCAGAGTACCAACGTTCACCTTTCAGGATTTACAGGTACAATGTTGTCTGTCGACTTGATTTGTCTCGAAAGTGCTGGGAGCAGGTTGAGTCTGATCTATGTGATATACGCAGCTATGCCTCTGTGGCCGCCAAGCTCTACACAAGAAAGCTGTCCCAAGTGTTCAGACCAGAGGTGGATACCTAATGGGATTGGATAAGTTATCCAGCTGTCAGGCCAGGTGAAAGAAATGACTTCTCACATTGACAGGTTGAAGGAATGGTGATCAGATTTCAATAATATGATCAGATTTCAATAATATGATCAGATTTTAAAGTAATTTTTTTAAAATCCTAAACTGTTTTTATCTACTTTGCATTATGTTAAATTACTTTTCCTCTTTTCTTTGTTAATTTATGTAGACATTTTCCTTGTGGCTTAAGCTTTAAAATGCAACATGACTCAATGGTCTATTGTACAATATTTGTTTATGTTGCTTTATGTACTGAAATGACAAGGTAAAAGGCTTAAGTCTTGTGTAAAACTCGCAGTTTTAAATCCTGCCAATGCAACTTTGTGATATTTTGGTTAATGAGGAAACTGTAGGTCTGGTTGTGTTCATGAAAGAAATAAGAAGGTAAAAATTGATAGATATAATAAAAAATTTTTGTCATGTTTCGTCTAGATTACCTTACAAAATGATTGAGTAATATGAGTGAGCAATAAGTTATAAGCAGTATTTTTATTCTTTTATTTAACCCCCATAGAAAAACTTGTTTATTTGGCTTGTTCTGGATTTCTTCTACGACTGTTACTGAGCTGGTAAGATTATAACCATTTTGCATAGTTCCATGCTTTATACAAAGATGATCCAGAACTTCCTACTTCAGCAAAAAATTTTGTTTTGGTCAGCTTCAATACACCTGTTTACTTACATGGTGAGATGGGGTGGGTGAGGGATTTTCACTCAGGTTTACAGACTAGTGGCCGATGGCTGGGGACAAACCTGTACGAATCTGAATCCGGTTGTGAGGCAGGCAATCTACCATTTCACCACAGGCAGCCCAAAAATGATTTTAATTGATTCAAGCAAGGGTTGATTCAACCATAGCCAGGTAGGAAACTGTGGGGCAAAAATTGATGAATTGAATCTTAAAGAGGAAGTCTTGAATGCAGCTGTTTGCCCACACGTTTGTACCATATTTAGGTGTTAGTTTTGGTTTATATACTTTTTAATGCTGAAGTACTTAAATACATTTTATTTACATTGATTTGATGTGTAGTCATTTTGCTGCATTTTATCTCAAGGAATGTATAAAATTAGCTCAAATTTGTTTGGTCTTGTAGTACAGGGATCGGTAACATTTTGGCGTTAGAATGCCAATGTAAGTATTCTATTTCATTCAGCGTTCCAATAACGTATATGTTTACCATTTAAGACTCATTTTTTAGTCATTTATAACTATTTTTTGGGTCTTCTCAGTGTCAATGTAAATTGCTATGCATGTCAAGTCTGCAAGCATGCTCTGGGTTTGCCGACCCCTGCTATATATATTTAATAGTATATACATGTACTGGAAATGCAAGTACCTTAATGATCACATAACTTATAAAATGTCCTGATTTTGTTGCTCCCTGCATATTGATTTTTTTCAGAGTTCATCTTTAAGAAAACATCAATAGTTAAAAAGTTTCTTACTACATGTACTGTGAGTGAGCTGTTGCAAAGCGTTTGATCGCAGAATTTTAAGGGAACAACTAAACTATTACATATTTTTTTTAAATTTGATTTTGAAAAAAACTGTCTTGTGAGACTTTAAATATTTTCAAATAATTGCATCCATTGGCTAAAAATGAAGTCCATATTAATGCTCTGAGTGACACCCCCCTCTGGACTATAAATAAACTCAAGATTTTCTAGTAATGTTATTCCATGAGAATTATCCATTCCATTTCTGTTAGATTTATCATTGCTACCACTTCTTTATTAAATGCATGCTAAAAAAAATGTAGATTATTTTTACATTAGGCAGCAAATGATGTAAAAAAAAAACATATGAAAAGTGGGGGGGGGGGGGGGGTCTTTTGTCCTTAAAGGTTTATATACATACATGGGCACCTGATATAGTTTGAAGTAAACTTTTTTTTTACTCTTAATTGGCCCCCTTGTGTGTGGGAATGCAAGGAAAGGTAACAACCATTTACAAGTGAGTCATAGCTTTTTAATAGCAGTTACTGGTCCTGAAGTGTTTTAAGATACATCATGTTTCATTCTCTTCTGTTGAAAAGAAACAAAGAAATTTAAAAAAAAACAACCAAAAACCTACTTATTTAATTTCTAATCTTTATTTCTCAAATCAACCCACGTTCCCAAAAGGCAATTTTTTGAACATCTTTTTCAAACTGTTGGCTCACTGGAGAACAAAACTTGAGTCGTTCGTATCAATGTGTTGACAAACACTGTTCATTTTTTTATTTGTAAAAAAATAGAGTATGTCATGTTTGAGTCTACAAAATAACACTTGTAAAATTGTATTGAATCAATTGTGTGATGACCAGAAGGAAACCAATGCAAAACATCAATTCTTTTGATCTGCTTCTTGTGCTGTTTGTAGAGCTGATGAGCACTCTTTGATACCACTTGACTGTAAACATTGAACACATTGCCTGTATCAAAAGGATAGACTTGTTGTAACCCTATGAGGATATTGCAATAACTTTATTTTACTCAGCAGAAAAGCCTGGTTTACACTTCATTTTTGCCTTTTCTTACGGTGACCCTTGATTTTCTTAAGTGCAACATTCTTCTTCTTTGTGCCTGTGTTGGTTCAAGTGTCATAGTTTGCTTTTTTTTAACTTGATCATAGCCTTTCATGTTTGCTCTTTTCATCCTGGTTAGTGATATCCTTCTCCTGCTGGGTGGTGTTGTAGATGCAGGAAACAGGGAAAATGTAGGGCCGCCATTGTTATACAGTACACAAGAAGTATAAGAGGCACATTGTCATGTTCATTAACTTATGACAGCTGATCACTGCAAAAATATTGAAAAAATAAAGAACTAATTGCCCAATGCTTCTGACAATATCAACACACCAGCTAAGAAGCCTCTAGAGTTTGTAGTGATCTATCTGGTGAGCTTAGAATACTTAAAATAACATGGAGTTTATTTTAAAAAAAATTCAAATGTCAGTGTCATCTGTAATTTTTTTAAAGAGCACCTCGCTAAGTGCGCTACTCCTATTTAGCTTACTTGTACTGTTGAGTTTTGTTAGATAATTGCCCTTAGTGTGTGTTAGCTGAGCACAGAACACATGATCTCTTGCCTATTTTAACATGGTTTCACAGGAGCCATAAGAATGTCTTGTAGAAGCAATATGGAAGTCCCACCCTAGCAACTGTTGTCTCAGATGATGGTGTAAAGCAGCAAGAAATTTATAATTTCCTACTTTGTATTACTTTTTACCTCCGCAACTTACTTTTTAAATTGTAATTAGCTTTTCGCAAGTGCTGGAGTTCGCCTTGGTAGCTTACCTAACATACTTAGTTGAAATTTATTTAACTTTTCCTTCTTGAAGTAAAAATGGGGTGTTGGCGATATTTGCACGCCAGTAATTGTTTGCTGTTGTGAGGCTGGAGATTTTATATTTTAATTTTTTTGAAAGTTAAATTATAAGCTGTCAACTGGTGTAAGGCTAACTGCCTAGGCTAACTGGTGTAAGGCCAACTGCCTAGGCTAACTGGTGTAAGGCCAACTGCCTAGGCTGTGAAGTTTGTTCTTGGGTGTCCTTGGTAAAATACAAAAAAAAAAGCTGGAAGTGTCCAAAAATGGCAAAAGACTGAACTTTTGAACATGGTTCTCTTGTTTTTATATTATAGTATAGGCCATAGTGTTGAAAGGAAACCTAAATAAAACTAATGTAATCTTGTTTTTATATTATAGTATAGGCCATAGTGTTGAAAGGAAACCTAACTAAAACTAATGTAATCTTGTTTTTATATTATAGTATAGGCCATAGTGTTGAAAGGAAACCTAACTAAAACTAATGTAATCTTGTTTTTATATTATAGTATAGGCCATAGTGTTGAAAGGAAACCTAACTAAAACTAATGTAATGAAACATTTTTGTTAATAATACAATTTGTGCTCATTAAATACACCATTTGGAATGAGAATAACTTCAAAAGTGTGGTTGTACGCCCCAAGCTCGTGGACAAAAATCGTGCACAGTGCAAGCTTTGTTTTGATGGCAAAAATCAGGCTACACCAATACACTAAAGGTACCTGGGTATTAGCTCAGTAGCTCAAAGTGTACCCAGGCAAATTTAAAAAAAAAATATTTTTTGAAAGCCCTAGTGATAAACCATGCTATTTATTTCACAAGGTGAAACAAAAATAATCATAAAATGACAGTTCTTTAACCTTAAAGGAAGATGGGGAGTTTAATGATAAGTTTTCCTCTGTTTTCCATTCAGTGGAGAGTCACATTTTCAACTACGATATTTTGAAAGGTAAATGAATTGTTTTTTAAATTTATTTAATTTCATCTTATCATTTTTTTAAAAAGTTCATTTTGTTTCTCCTTTAGATAAAATAATCCCCCCCCCCCCAATTAATTTGAGATGAGGCTTGGAGACCATCTGATTTATGCTTGCTGTGATATTTACCTTGACTTTGAACTTACCATAAAACAAATACAGATATATATTTATTTTTTAAAACCAATTATGTCTGTGTTAGTGATTCTTATTTAGCAGATCTGTGTCAATTTAAGTTATTTAATCATTCTTGATCAGATGCCATTTGAAAACATTAAAGTTGTAATATGTTTCTTCAGCTTGCTCTCAGAGTGGCTGGCACAGTATGTTTTACAATTTTCATCACAATATTATCCTATACATTCTTAAGTTATACTTGATAGAATGAAAGCTTCAGAAATGTTCATTTTTTAATAAATATCTTTGCAAGTCTATTTCAAAAAAAAATCTACACCTTGGAAATATGTTTTGAGCAGTAATCAACAAGTATTTATTTTTGTTGCATCATCCAGTTAGTCACCCTTTTATACACAAATCTACAAATGAATTTTAAAAAAAAGACAAGTGAACCAAATCAAGAAATCCCCTATTCTTACACATGGAATAACTTTGAGGTATACTCAAAGATGTGCAAGTCTTTGGATAGGATGGCTGATGGTTTATTCACTACAAACATTCTATTTAATACTGCATTTATAGCACTGTGTCCTGTGTTAGCCACGCAGCTATATTACTCATGTCACTGTATCAAAATGCCCTGGGGACCAAATGCTATTGCCAATGTTGATCTTACTCTTCAGACATGATTTAAACTTTGTGTATTCTTTATAATTTACTTGTGAAAATTAGTGTTACATTAATAATTAACTTTCAGTCAATCAACCAACATTGTTAAATGATGTTTTGAATAATAAATAAGCTTTGAAAATTAACCCCCCCCCCCCCTGACGCTTTTTATTACCAGTTTCCTTAGAGCCTGATTTTTTTACCTTAAAATGATAAGGTCTACTGTGCATCAACTACTGTGCTTCATCTCTTAAAGACGCCCAGGTGTGTTCAATGTAAAGAAAAGGAGTGCACAAAATTTGCCTTTAACTTGTATGCAGCATTTTTACTTGAAGTGCTATTATGAGCTTATAGCTTGCTACCAATAGTGCTGCCTTCATTTTTTTAACAAATTTTAAATGGTTTTCTTAGTGCAGATCTCCCGTGGGCTTGTCTTGTCTAAAGAATCCGCGAAGCGTTGGTGTAGAGCAGTGGTTCTCAACCTTCCTAATGCCGCGACCCTATAATACAGTTCCTCGTGCTGTGGCGACCCCCAGCCACAAAATCATGTTCTTTGCTTCTTCTTAACAGTAGAGTACATGTGTTTTCAGGTGGTATCGGCGACCCCTAGGAAAGGGTTGTGCGACCCCCAAAGGGGTCGCGACCCACAGGTTGAGAACCGCTGGTGTAGAGAGTAAAAGACTTCTAAGAAAGTAATCACACCATCCCAAATCCCTCAAACATCATTCGAGATGAGCAAACAATTATATAAAAAGCAAACATCAAAACTTATCCACAGAATTAATTAATGTCCTTATCATACAGTATTTGAATGTCAGAAGTATTTTACCTGTATTTGTCACTTATAAAAAAAAAATCGAACACCAGCACCCTTCTTAGTTTGATTTTTGATTGAATTTAATACATGTCAATTGATACTTAATACGTGTCAATTGATACTCGCCTGTCAAGTCTGAAGCTCTTATCTATTGAACACTGTTACACACATGAAATCATCAACATACATTTAAGAAATTTAAGACATTTTAAACATACTTGCACCAACATATTTCACTCTGTTTGTTACTGTTACAGATTCAATGCTAGGTGTGACCAAATGGTGGTTAGAAGGACCAAAGTGGCCAAGCATTTTATTTGATTTAGTAAATGGGAGCAATGTGGCCAAGCACTCTATTTGATGTGCTAATACTTAATAGACAGTAGCCTAATTGAGTTGTGTAATGGAAATAGAGTTGTATGTTAGCTGTAAAGAAATTGTTTATATTTATTCAACTTTTTTTCCAAATAGTCTAGCATTTATTTCACTTATTATAAAAATGTTAGCATCTATTGAACTTATAAAAAAAATATATAAATAAGCATTTATTTAACATATTTTTCACTTGGGTGTACAGCAAACACATTTCTTATTGCACACTTGATAATTTGTGGATTTTTTTCTATTTTTGAAGATGATTTATTTTAGGGTAAATCTATAATTAATTTTTTTTTTTTTCATTTTAAAAATTATGTCAAGAATATTATGGTCCATATGAGACATGGTATGCATACAAATATTTAGCTTTTCATGCACCTTAGATATTAATATGCCATCATGGTATTTTCTGAGATAAATTGACCGGCTCTGAACCAGAAAACAAAATTTAAAAATCCCATTTTGTTGACCATTCCCCCCCCCCCTTTTTCAGTCTTTGATCCAATGTTTGCATGATCATGTCTTCACTTTTGCTTTACTTTTCATTGTGTGGGAGTGTGAATTCTCGCCTGTCACTGTGACGTCACTGTGGCATCAAAACTTTGTGAGTGTATTTTTTAAATTTAATTGTTTTGTTGCTAATGGCGAATAAACTACATTCAAATTCAACTTAAATTTTGTTGTCTCAGGTTGATGTGATAAATAATGGGGAAGTTCAGACAATCCACGCCACAGCCGCCAATCTTGGTTGACCGTTTGAAAGGTCACCCTAAACCTATCCCAAAACCTAACATGAAACCCTAAACCTATCCTAAACATAACATGAACTCTTAACCTAATCCCTAACCCACACCCTAAACCTATCCATAAACCTAACCTGAAACCCTAAACCTATCCCAAAACCTAACATGAAACCCTAAACCTATCCTAAACATAACATGAACTCTTAACCTAATCCCTAACCCACACCCTAAACCTATCCATAAACCTAATCCAAACCATAAACCTAATCCAAACCATAAACCTATCCATAAACCTAACCTGAAACCGTAAACCTATCCATAAACCTACTTTAAACCCTAAACCTATCACTAAACGTAACCATAAAACTATGCCTAAACCTAACCTGAAACCTACCAATAAAGCTAACCTGAACCTTAAACCTATCCATAAACCTAACCCCAAACCATAACCTGAAACCCTAAACCTATCAATAAACCTAACCTAAACCTATCACTAACATAAACCCTACACCTATCCATAAACCTATCTATAAACCTAACCTGAACCAAAACCTATCCATAAAGCTAACCTGAACCCTAAACCTAACCTGAAACCCGAAACCTATTAAGTTAAAAAAAAACACGTAAATGTTTATGACGTCAAGGCGCCAACTGTCTGCTTTAGACAAAATAATGAAATGGATTTAATTTGGAGTGAATGAGCTTCAATGCAGTTAGTGGCTTTTCGCCCGTGCCACGAACACAGCCAAAGGAGAAATTCCATCAAGTTGGTTTTGTAGAGTTCTATAAAACGTATTTGGACAAATATAAATATCCTGCGTCTTACAAACATGCTCTGTCGATGTTTTCGCTACGTGGAAACACTTATGTGTGTGGACTGTGGACAGCTGTTAAGTCGTATGAAGCACATCCAATCAAAAGTGAGAACACGAATGACTGATGTTCATTTTTGGAAAACTGTTTTGCGTGTAGCGACAACATCAGTCGAGGTCAATTTTGATGCACTTAGCTCTGTCTGCTAAAACAAAGTCAGATGTCTCACTTTCAAATATTTTAAAAATTTCTTATCCATTTATTTGATTCTCAGTTGTGTTTTATTTTATTCAAACAAATAAATATAAAAATTTCTGTTTATTTATTTTATTTTTTATATTAAACCAGGCAAGCATTTGACCACGACCTGATCTACTGGGAAGCGACGATGTGGTCAAAGCTGAAGCATGCTTGCTTGTTTACTCTAATTGACCACACACAAAAATTTGGGTACGCGACCCGGAAGAAAATCTTATTTCTGAAATTTGGCCCGCCTGCTGAAATGGTTGGCCACCCCTGGTTTACATGTTTTAGTCTCAAAATAATGACTACCTTAAAAAGAGTCATTTTGACAATTTTTTTGAAGGATTTGAAAAAAGAAAAGAATTTCCTACTATGTTCTAAATTTTTCCATGTAGGTATTAAACTTATGGAAATGTCGATGGGATGTAAACATGGGTGGACTGGGGAGTTCAAGCGGCCCGCCATGGGTGGACTGGGGAGTTCAAGCGGCCCGCCATGGGTGGACTGGGGAGTTCAAGCGGCCCGCCAGGGGTGGACTGGGGAGTTCAAGCGGCCCGGGAAAACAAACAAAAAGCGGCCCTATCTTCATGACTTATATTTTTATTATATCACCGGTCCTAGCGGCCCATCGGGACCGGTTCCCAGTCCACCCCTGTATGTAAAAGTTTATGGACATTTTAGTTTAGTTTTATAGCTTTCTAAACTTTTCTTCGGAAACCCCACCCACACAACCACCGTATCGATTATCTGAACTTTAAAAAAAACTTTCTTGAAGATTCTTTTTCTAGAACATTCGATCTATTATAAAGAAGTTTTCGATTATACAAATGTCCTTTGCATGTTTCCTTATAGTATCCAGAGCTGTACACGAAGGCTTAAGTTATAATACTAGCAACTAGTTATCTTGGTGCATCTTGGCCAAACTTGGTAAACATACGTTTCATAATCCCTCTTTGAAAATATCGGTGGATCTCAAACTAATAATATCCACATATTTTTGTGCGGAAGGGGGGGGGGTGTTTGATTTATTTTAAAATATAATGATTGATCCCTTTTCGTTTTTCAACCAATTTTAATGGGACAATTTTAAAACAAACTGTGTCCGTTGCCCAACCTAAAATACTAATTGCTGTGAAATAGTAAAGATTAGGCGCAGTGGCACCCAAAATACACATTTAACAGAGATCATTTTTACAAAGTATTCCTTCCCGTTTTAAAGGAATGCATTTGAAAAATTCACTTGAGTATTAATTATCTAAATGATTTGCATAGTTCCCCTACTTTAGGGCTAACTAAAATGGCCTCTTTTGAACGAGCATCCTATGTTATTTCATATGTTGACTGGCCATAGCTTTGAAGGATACACCTTTTTTAAAAAAAAAAAAAAGACTTCTTCTTCAAGCCAGATTTGATCTTTAAATTCTTATTCTTTTATTAAACTTTGTATAGCATTGTTAAATAAACTACAGCTTACTGCGCTGTTTATGGGATTTTGCACACTAATGGGGAGGGGGGGGGTCCAAGCGTCACATACTTCGGTCGCATGCATAAATAATGGAGTGCACATTAATTGGTTCTGGCAACTGGTCAGAATGTCCGTCAACCAACCTGCATTTCAAGCGTAAAATGGCAAGCACTTAGTACAATCATAGACACCCAGTACAATGGCAGGCGCTCAGCACAATCGCATGGACTCAGTACAATCATAGACACCCAGTACAATGGCAGGCGCTCAGTACAATCGCATGGACTCAGTACAATCATAGACACCCAGTACAATGGCAGGCGCTCAGTACAATCGCATGAACTCAGGTTTCAGGAATATTAACTGAAACAGGATGGGGCCCAAATTAAATTTTTACTAGAATTATTATAAGTGTGGCCATTTATAGGAGACAATGTAGATCGTTACTTTAGCGTAGTGTTTTTTGACAACGTGTTTGCTTATAACGCTTTATGCCGGTGTATTGGCTAGTAGTTAAAATTAAGATCCCGAGTGGATCTTGTCCGCCCGCTCTCACTGCACACGTGGATGCGCTCTCATGCACTGCTTTCCCCGTCGTACGCACCAAAATCACACCAAAGAAATATTCTTTACCCATCACCCATTGATAACTTACAAGCCGCACCTCAAAAAGGTGAAATGAACCAAACTTTGGTGAATATATGGAGCGCCATCTGGAATTATCATTATTTTTTTTTTTTAATATAGATTATGCACCTCTCCCCGTATTTTACACGCACTTGGTGGTTGCATTGCCCTGGCTAGTAAGGAAATATATATCTTTTAACAGCCATTATCAATCTATTATGTTCTTCTTTCCTTTTATTTAGACAATCCCCCCCCCTCCCCCCTTTTTTTTCCCATAATTGTGTTCGAGATTAAATATTGAAAAATAGCAGGAAGAAGTAAATCTAAATAAATCTATTAAAATTTACCCTTGTTCTAAGACGTTTAATGTTTCCTTCAATGTTTATGCGGCAATGTGGCGCAATTTTAGAGAGCCGTACTGTTAGAATGGCGCATCTAATAGTGATGTACTGTTAGAGAGGGCCGGCTCTGGGAGGGTTTGGGACCTCGGGAACATTGAATTTTTCAGAGCCCTTGACATGACATATTCTGGCCGATAGAGTATTAAGACACGTGGCAGTCATTCTGGGCCTAAATGGACATAACTGGACACTTCTTACCAGGTTTTTGTTCACTCGTAAAGTTTTGTATTTCTTTTACAGTAACATTTGAATGGCCCTGGGCCGCACCAAGCAACGGTTTTAGCTATTCTCATGATTGTCAAGACAAATTCCGAAAAAAACCCTACAAAAACATGAAGAGACTTGCATAATGTAAACATAATGTTAAAATAATGTTAAAATAATGTTAATTTACAGATGTTATGGGGCAGATTATTCATCATTCATCCGAAAAAAAGGAAGTTCTTATCGTATCAGGGTTAAGTAAATGCAAAAATATATAGTCGACTTATGAACAAAGAAAGACCACTCGTTATATCTTCAACTCTGGAACCGGAACGGACATGAACTTGTGTTGGGACCCAACAATGCTCTACTTAGATTCACAACGTCAATAATGGGACCCAACAATGCTCTACTTAGATTCACAACGTCAAAAATGGGATGGCATAATGCTTTTTTTGAGAGAGATTAGAGAATCACAAGAATTTATCGAAAATGTTCAAGATTGTAATCCTCAGAAGAAAAAAAAAATCTCAAGCAAAAAATTCTGACAATTAGTGTATGCACAGTATCCTTGCTTTCTTTGTGCAGAAATGTTTGTTGAGTTCTTCAGAGTCAAAGCTGTTAACAATTTCTCGTTCAATTGACGATGATGTCAATCCAAATAATCGAACCAGTGACATTGATGACCTGAAATAAGTTTGTAGTAATCGTATATTTGATTCTACCATTCTGTTCTACTTAAAATTTTGATAAGTTTACCTCAGTGCACGGACCACAAAATGCTTCTTCATGGTGGTGCGGTCACGTGACATGCTTTGAGCTTGGCTACATGATGACCGACATTTAGTGGGTTTAAATGTTGTGAAACCTCATCGACTTTTAAAAAGTCCCTTAAAACCCATCTGTTTAGGTCCGCCTACGACCTGTGATGCACCCTCCTTGCCCTGCCTCATTTTCTGTCTCGGGTTAATCCTGTAATATAGGCCAAAACGTGCCAAAGTGTCCTCGTTTTATAGCCATTTTAATTGTTTCTATAGTATAGTAATTACTATCCTAATGTCTAATTTTTATTTTAGTTAGTTTACATGTTTTTAATAGATGTAAAGCGCTTAGAGCTTCAAGGTAAGCGCTATATAAAAATGCCTAAATAAATAAATAAATAAATAAATAAGTCTGGTAGAATAATACGGTCAATTTCTCGCTCGTCAGCGGTGGCACTAATTCCTGAGCAGGGGATAAATTAATTACGAGAAAGAAACTAAGTTTACCAACGTAGAAAGAGAGCACTCATTTAAGATTTCAATTTTTAAAAATTAAGTATATACACATGCACACACTAAATAAAGTAAACACACATGCACACACTAAATAAAGTAAATACGCATGCACACACTAAATAAAGTAAATACACATGCACACACTAAATAAAGTAAATACACATGCACACACTAAATAAAGTAAACACACATGCACACACTAAATAAAGTAAACACACATGCACACACTAAATAAAATAAATAAGCATGCACACACTAAATAAAGTAAATACACATGCACACACTAAATAAAGTAAATACACATGCACAAACTAAATAAAGTAAATACACATGCACACTAAATAAAGTAAATACACATGCACACACTAAATAAAGTAAACACACATGCACACATTAAATAAAGTAAACACACATGTACACACTAAATAAAGTAAATACACATGCACACACTAAATAAAGTAAATACACATGCACACACTAAATAAAATAAACACACATGCACACACTAAATAAAGGAAATACGTATTGTTGTTTATACAATAAAATACGGACAAACACACACACACTCTTTGATTTATTGAAAGGAAGATGAACTCACAATGACACAACAGATAACTCGACATACGCACGGACACACACGAGGGGGAAAAAACAACACGCTGTGCCATGACACGAACATCGCAAAACAAATACATTGCTGTAATAATAGAATGATACAAATATGGACACACATAATAACTCCTTATATATCTGCAAACATTTTTAGAATTAGAACACTGAATGGGACCCAAATGAACGCCAGAGTGTACAGTAGATGAATAACACAGACACGAGGTCACAGTACCGTTTTTTGTGTGCGACCAGTAATGTAGGACGGATTGGTATTAAGAAATATCCAGGGAAACAACCCAGGAAAGTCTTGGGATAAAGCGTCATTTCATGATTATCTCCAATTATTAAAAAAAATGTATTATAACTTGGCTTAATGATGTAAGGACGGACTTGGGGCAAATATATGGACATATATAGTGAACGATATAGTGTTAGATATAGCGACAGATATAGAGACGTATATAGGGACAAACTTAGGGACGTATATATATATGACATTTATAGGGACAGATAGAAAATAATAATTTCTTGATTTAATTTACAAACCAATAAATACATATGCGCGTGACACTCACTGTATATCACTGGGCATTATCTGATTATCCTGATACTTTACACAATGGTAAAGGCCTGGGTAGGGTGAGGTTGGCTGGCTCACGTGCTTAGCCCATTGTCTTATCCATTCTTCACATTTCAACCCCAAATATTTTACCATCGACTATGAGCTATATTTTCACCAAGCCACTCTCTTCTCTACCCGCCCCTCGACTTCCCCTTTACAAGACACACACTAATAACAATATTAAACCACACTACATGGAACTCTCGCCAAGTCAAAGTTTCTCATGAGATTAATTTATTTTTCGAGAAATGTACAAGTGCTGAGTTGGCGAATTCACGAATATCAAATAATTGATTCGAGATTTTCCCCCCATTTTCTAATTCGATCTCAGCCATACAGCTTTGACGTCATGCACCCAAAGATGAGCTGATGATTGCTAATTATTTTCACGTCTTTTATGCTTGGAGTTCCTAGGCTCCCCCAACCCCAACTCCCCACCACCCCATCGGCGAATATTGACGTGGTTATTGTGGTTATTTTTATTGGCTATAAAATGTGATGAGTTAATCTCACGAGAACTGCTTTGAGCTGTCATGGCCGACTTTCTTTGATGGGCCACGCAGTTTGCAGTAGGCCATTAGGGATATAAATCTAAGCGGTGTTTGGTAAATGGAGCGAAAATTGTTTTAATTTTTTTATACCTTTCGATCCTAACTTTAACAGAAAGAATTCGCCCTGATTGAGCTGATCTTAGGTATCCGTGAAGCTAATGGGTATGAGATTCCAAAACAAGTTCAACATTCAGCTGCTGGGTTAGTTCTTAAAGCAAAGAACCGTGATCGCGTCACTCCATTACGTCACTCACTTCATTGGCTCCCCATACAGGAACGCATTGATTAAAAGCTGTCTGTTCTCTGTCACAACTTTTTCTCTGGCTCCTGCCCTTCCTCTTGTCCTGAACTACTTTTGTCTATTCCCTTCGACAGCTTCGCTCCTCCGCAGACACGCGTATTCCTTATGTCCCCAAGACACGCACAAAAACATACGGTGAAGGATCTTTCTCTTTCTGCGCCCTGATACAATGGAATTCTCTTCCACTATGCATCCGCAATAAACATAATATTATTAATGGTGACAACTAGGTCCTTATTGATCTGTATTTTCTCTATAAGGTTACGCCTATCAGGGTTGCCAACCGTCCGCAAATTTACGGACAGTCCGTAAAGATTTGTCGTAAAATTGCCTGTCCGTAAAATTACGTTAAAAAATTAAGACGTCCGTAAAAAAAAATCGACTAAACGTGGATCTCAGCGTTTAAAAAACCCCAGTAAATCATGTTTGTGATATCTATTTTCTTGATTCAAATTTTAATTTTTAAATTGTTTTAGTGGCATCCCGCGCTCTATTAATAAACTGTAAGAGCTTTCTGGACAGCTAGGCTGTTCGTTTTAAGGTCAACATTTTATGTTAAATGTGTCCGTAAAAAATTGTTTTTGTCCGTAAATTTTGTTGAGAGCTCTTATATTTGGTCAGTAAATGTTATTTTATTGAGTTGGCGAGAATGAAGCCTGTGTACTTCATATCTCTGTTTTCTCTATAGGGTAACACCTACATGGTGACACCTACATGGTGACACTTACATGGTGACACCTACATGGTGACACCTACATGGTGACACCTCGGAAATTAGATGTCTCTATTTGCTTTATATGGTGACACCTAGGTACTCATATGTCTCTATTTGCTCTATACTGTGATGTTTGTTTGTTAGATCTGCTATTTGGTGATTACCCCTCCTGAAATCGAAAACCATTTCTTTGGTTTTTGAGACATTCAAATGAAGAAAATTTTATTCACAGCAGCGAATAATTGGGCAGTATGAATAATTGTTGAGTTCCTGAGTGTGAGTTGTAATTTTGAACAGAGTCTTGGCTTTTTTTTTTTTTTGAATGTAGCTCTTGTTTTCGTTTCCCAAG
>CAXITT010000032.1:1820954-1876612 GCA_964033795.1 Lymnaea stagnalis
GACGGAGATTCAGATAGATTTTATTAACTTTACGAGGCGTGTTTTATTCTTTGTGTATTTGTGTGCTCATATGTGTTTATTTCGCATTATTTATTGGCACATTATTCTAACTGTGTTAACTGTGTACCGGTACAAGATCTACCCTACTGTAAGTTGAAGATTGTAATTATATTTTCTTTTATTTTGTAATTATCTTAAGAATTAATAAATCTTATTAATTGTAACTAGAAACTGTTTTGGGTCGTATCTTTAATATTGTTGATTCTATGGTATCGTCCTTTGTTAGGCACAGTTTACAACGAGGCAATTAAAATTAAAATAGGAGATTAATTTCTCCCAATACAAGTCAGTGCGTAACACAGTCCTTATGTCAGTAGTCGCTTTGTCTTTGGAGGGTTGTCATATGCCAGTAAAAATCATTTGGAATAAGGAAAAAATGAATGGTCACACGCAAAAAGATTCAAGATAAGCGTAACAGTCAACCTGACATGTCTCAAGACACACGCTATCTGTCAACCTGACATGTCTCAAGACACACGCCATCTGTCAACCTGACATGTCTCAAGACACACGCTATCTGTCAACCTGACATGTCTCAAGACACACGCCATCTGTCAACCTGACATGTCACAAGACACACGCTATCTGTCAACCTGACATGTCTCAAGACACACGCCATCTGTCAACCTGACATGTCACAAGACACACGCTATATGTCAACCTGACATGTCTCAAGACACACGCTGACGACCAGGGCCGTAGAAAGAGGTTTGTAATGGCCTCTCGTCACATGCACTAAAATCGTTTCTTACTTGTCTATTTCGTGAGCGGTAATTTTTTCCCATATGTGAGGGGGCCGCGTTTTCAGACGTCACCCAAGGCGCCGCTTTTCTTTGGCACTGTCCTCCACGCCAAATTTTATTTGATCCGATTCATCGTCCGTTGATTGTAACTTCTGAAGGACCGGCTCTTAATACCGAAGGAATGACGTGTGCTCCTGGAAGGAACTTTTCTCACAGTCAGCACGTTCTTTTATTTTGTTACACGTTGAATACATACAAACTATGTGATGTTCCTTTTAAAATAAATTAAAATGATCGATGTTCATTTTTCAGTGAATGATGATAAAATACAAAATTCAATGAACAAACCAGTCGTAGGACATTTAAACAATTTTAAAACAAAAAATCTCATGGCGATTTTCCCAAATCTAAAAAAAAAAAAAAGAAAATTTTTTGGCATCGTTTCTGAATGTCGCTAATTAAATATTTTTTTTTCAATCGATTTATAAAAGAAAATAAATCCAACGATTTTATCCCTTGGCAAAGCTTGCAATTACACACGAGTTCTGCCCCTTGTTCTCACAGTTTTTTTTTGCATTTTTCAATCAATGTTGATGACGAAGCTTTATTTTTCTATCCCGACCAGAACTTGACATTCAAACGACAACGACTCATTTATAACACACTATTACAACAATGTTAAACATATCTATGTCACACGTTTCAAGGCATCATCTAGCCATGTTCATCATAGCAACTGTCGTCGGGCGAAGAGCTTAAAAAAACAACAATCAAAAACACAATATTTAAATTGAGAATTTTCTTACTCTAAAAATAGATATATGAAACAACAGTAACATTAGTTTAGTAAATCTAATTAAATCTTCTACAGATAGATAGTATCATCCATTGGTTGGTACAAGATGGCCACTTAGGCTAAAGAAATTATTTGTGTGTGGATTTATCTTCGTGTATTATCACCTCCTCCCTTAGACAGACCTAGACTTGCCCATGAACTTGACACTACTTATCACTTTACAAAGGAAGTCCGGCAAACAGATGAATATACAGATATACAGTTTGACAGATAAGAGAGAGAGAGAGAGAGAGAGTGCGCGTTTAGAAAAAGAGAGATGAAAGAGAGAGAGAGTTGAGACAGAGAGAGAAAGTTGAGAGAGAGGGAGAGTGTTGAGAGAGAGAGTTGAGAGAGAGAGATTTGAGAGAGAGAGAGAGTGTTGAGAGAAAGAGAGTTGAGAGAGAGAGTTGAGAGAGAGTGTTGAGAGATGTAGAGTTAAGAGAGAGAGAGAGAGTTGAGAGAGAGGGAGAGTGCTGAAAGAGAGGGAGAAAGAGTAGTGGAGGCCAGAAGATCTTAAGAGACCACCAGAGAAAGAGTGACAGGCTACTAAAGAGCTACAGATAGAAGAAGAAATACGAGCAAACAAGAGAAGAAGAAATAAAAGGGACAGAGAGAAGAAGAAATAAGAGCTACAGAGAGAAGAAGAAATAAAAGGGACAGAGAGAAGAAGAAATAAGAGCAAACAAGAGAAGAAGAAATAAAAGGGACAGAGAGAAGAAGAAATAAAAGGGACAGAGAGAAGAAGAAATAAAAGGGACAGAGAGAAGAAGGAATAAGAGCAAACAAGAGAAGAAGAAATAAAAGGGACAGAGAGAAGAAGAAATAAGAGCAAACAAGAGAAGAAGAAATAAAAGGGACAGAGAGAAGAAGAAATAAAAGGGACAGAGAGTAGTAAGTGAAAGAGTATCCATACAAAAAGTTAACGAGTGCCCTCTAAACTAAAGGGCGCCAGCGCACGACCCATCGATAAGCTGCATCCAGCCCCCAGGCACCAAAACAAAAATAATACCCCCCCCCCCTTACTCTCAAAATGAGTTCTTTTTATTATAATATTAATTTTGGGATGTTAGGCTTTTGTTTTTGGTGTTTTCAGTACTAAGCTTACCAGCGCATATCTTTTTGTTTTCTTTGTTCCTATCTTTAACCCATCGATAAGCTGCATCCAGCCCCCAGGCACCAAAACAAAAATAATACCCCCCCCCCCCTTACTCTCAAAATGAGTTCTTTTTATTATAATACTAATTTTGGGATGTTAGGCTTTTGCTCTTGGTGTTTTCAGTACTAAGCTTACCAGCGCATATCTTGTTGTTCTCTCTGTTCCAAACTTTAATCTCTGTTGGAAGCCATTTTATTTAATGAACGAAAGGCGATAACTGTAGGAATAAAAAAACAACAAAAAAACAACAAACAATAACAACAAAACAACAACAACAAAAAAAAACCAACAGGATATGATTGGAAGGTGATAGGATTGCGAGGTGACAAGATTGGAAGGTGACAGAGGCTTCAATGATTTATCGATTTTACTGTTCAAAACGATCGGTGTATCATCAACACATTTAACCTTTATCTTTAATTAAAATTCACACGAAGAGCAGTGGACAGAGTGACAGAATAAATCATTTACAAATTTAAATCTTTAAAAAAAAACAAATTGTAGCCACCTTTCTGTGTCCGAAACCAATTTTTAAGGCCCGTCGTCATGACAACAAAAGTTTGTTGACATACTGGGATGGCCTCCCCTTCTTGCTGTGACGGCGTGGTTGCGTGTTTGACGTCCTGATTAGTTCGATGCTCAAAGATTCATTAAACACAAATCTCCTAAATCGTCGGTCAATCCTATTAGCGGAGACGCTGAAAGGTCAAGGCTCACACACACACACACACAACTCAGCACGTCTCCCCCGTTAGACACATGAACTATTTTTGGCTCATCATTGAATGGCGATGACTGAGACGATATTCGCAGCTTGAATACAAATGTATCTGCTATATTAATTTTCAACCTCAAACCAGTTAATACATTTATAATTTAAATTAGATCCCCTCATGTCGGTGATCCTCAGGCCAGGTACCTGTTGTATGGCCAGCCGTCATCGGTTCGCAGATGTGAAATTTTTAAAATAAAAAAAAATGTGTAAAATTGCATTATCACTAGCTTTTGACAACAGTGTCCTTGCTACAATGTCAGTTACTTTTGTCAGTTCGTGACACTGACATTTTGACAACAGTGTCCTTGCTACAATGTCAGTTACTTTTGTCAGTTCGTGACACTGACATTTTGACAACAGTGTCCTTGCTACAATGTCAGTTACTTTTGTCAGTTCGTGACACTGACATTTTGACAACAGTGTCCTTGCTACAATGTCAGTTACTTTTGTCAGTTCGTGACACTGACATTTTGAGAACAGTGTCCTTGCTACAATGTCAGTTACTTTTGTCAGTTCGTGACACTGACATTTTGACAACAGTGTCCTTGCTACAATGTCAGTTACTTTTGTCAGTTCGTGACACTGACATTTTGGGAAGAAATAAAATTAAGTAACATGAACTCATGAGCCCAGTGGAGAAATTGGTTTGTATCGGGAGATGCCCATCAAAAGTGAAACCTACTATCTACTTCTATTATCTACTTATCTATTGACCAAACACAGTAACTGAGGACATCTCAACAAAAGCCCAATCTCCCCATGACCTAACTGAGGACATCTCAACGAAAGCCCAATCTCCCCATGACCTAACTGAGGACATCTCAACGAAAGCCCAATCTCCCCATGACCTAACTGAGGACATCTCAACAAAAGCCCAATCTCCCCATGACCTAACTGAGGACATCTCAACAAAAGCCCAATCTCCCCATGACCTAACTGAGGACATCTCAACCAAAGCCCAATCTCCCCATGACCTAACTGAGGACATCTCAACAAAAGCCCAATCTCCCCATGACCTAACTGAGGACATCTCAACAAAAGCCCAATCTCCCCATGACCTAACTGGGGACATCTCAACAAAAGCCCAATCTCCCCATGACCTAACTGAGGACATCTCAACAAAAGCCCAATCTCCCCATGACCTAACTGAGGACATCTCAACAAAAGCCCAATCTCCCCATGACCTAACTTATTTACTTCAGGCAGTTTATATGCGACATCAGAAAATTTGACAATGTTGTTTTTCAGAAGATAAAAAAAAAAAAACCCAACAGATTGCTTCTTTTGAGACATATGCAGATCCATTAATGTCGTGAACAAACAACTACTGCAGACATAGAATTTGTAATTTAGAATAAAATTTAGATTTAAATTTTGTTTACAACTAAGATTAAAACTTAAATTGAAACTTAGATTAAAATTTAAATTGAAGTTTAGATTGAAACAAGTTACTTAAAGATTTTTCTTTTTTAGATGACGATAAATATAGTTTGATTTAAATTGGGGTTTTCAAATTTTAAAATCAATTTTCGCCGTGTCGTAAAGTCAAAAACTTGCAGCTTGTTTGCATTGCTTCCAATTCTTGTTTTGAAGTTGCCTTCAACATTGCACTAAATTATTGACAATCGTTGTTGAATGATGTGTATGACATTTGAAAAAAATTATTATAAAAACAGATAAAAAAAGCTTTGGCCATTAATAATAATTAAAAACAATGAATTTATTATTTAAGATTTTTGTGTGTTTTTAAACCAACATTTTAATGACATTTATTTGATCTGTTTAAAATGTACACGTGCATTGAATGGCTGGTGGCAGGTGATCATGAGAGGACTGTTATATCGGAGCAGCAGTGGCGTAAATAGGGTAACAGAAGCTCACCCCTCCTCCATTCCCAATAATAACGCACTCTCCTTTGAGTTACCCAGTAACAAGGAGGCACCTACCGTTATAGAAGATGAAACATCTCAGCAAAAAAAAACGAGAAACGGATATAGATGAAACATCCCAGCAGGTTTATAAAGTTGAAACGTAAGCTCAGTCTTGGTGTTATCTAAATCATCTTAAAATAATTTCATTTGCAAATATAAGGTGTTATCCAATATAATCTTATTAGCTAGCTACTCGTCTCATTCGTTATCTTTAACTTGTGCAGTTTAAGCCGTTATATTATATACGTATAAGAAAGTGGTCGAGCCGCTTGTATTTTGAGAATATTTTAATAGTGCCGTATCTAAATTAACTTGTGTTAAAGATCCCCATGTATTATCTCCAAAACCTCAAAGTATAACGCTACGCCACTGCCAAAAATAACAATTACAAAAATTTAAAAGGGAGAAGAATAGAAGTAAAAACAAAGAAACATTTATTTCAAGGGGATGGACATACCATGCTATATAACTAATGAACATGAAAGGAAACACCGTACTAGTGCAGTCTAAAGAGTTGATGAAAAAAAGACAACACAAATTGTGCAAGTTCTATTTATAGCGTAGAAGTCCAGAGAGTACACTATGATCCACGCGCAAGACTTTTCCCACAAAATCACCACAGTCCGAGTTGTTAATCAGGTCTTCTGCCCCCCCCCAACCGAGTCTCAGCCCCCCCCAAAGTGGCTGGTGAAGACCAATTCCACCAAAACGATAACACAGTCTCTGAATAAAATTTGTTCAGGTCCTCCTCCGTTGATGTGACCCTAGGCGGTGCTGCATGGTCGGCTCTACCATTCGTTGGTCGGTCGGGTCCATCATGTGGTTCCGTCGTCCAGCAGCTTCCCGTCCGGGTCAGACATCCCTTTCTTCATCTGAAAAGTGATGTAATTGTAGAGCCGCCTCCAGGATTCCATCGTCTCCTTGTTGTACTGCTCGCCCAGCATTTGCTCGAACCCGTGATTCAATGATGGCCAAAGGCGCTAAAAAACCCAGAAGAAAGTAAAAAGAACAACAGATGAATTACAATCATTTAGAGATCTTTCAATTATAGGGGGGGGGGGGGGGGAGGGGGGGGGGGGGGGGGAAGGGGGGAGGAAATAGAAGATTGGGTCGTTAGAGGGGAGATAATGCTAAAATGAAATAATGTGCCTTCAGTGCGTGGAGGTCACTGGGGAAATATTGAGCGAGGTCACTGATGGAAGATGTAGCGAGGTCAACGGTCAACGATTTAGCGAGGTCACTGATGGAAGATTTAGCGAGGTCAGAGGATGAGAAGTAAATAGCGGGCCGTGAGAAAAAAGATGTGAAGTGACTGTCTGTTTCATGGTTAGTTCTTTTAATTTAAGGATACAAAGATTAAATCTTGAAGGCGTTGATTAGTGTTAACATTACAGTTTATTATTGAAATTATCGATTAATGTTAATACTAATAATGTTAATTTCAATTTAAAAAAAAAAATATTTTAATTATTGATAGTTATTGAAAGTAAAGTTTACACTGAGTATTAGTATTATGCAGACAGAGACAACATTTAAGAGTCCAATATCCAAAAATAAGAACAACTCGCAATCCAACCACCCGCCCCCCCCCCCCCCCCCCCCCCGCCTGCTAACATCAGGCTAGCACAGGAACGTGTCCCTAACTCGGGAGGGTCTCATTGATCCGGGAATTCCCCAGCGGTCCCCAAATGGTAAGCTACCGGCCTTACGTTGCCGGTCTGCACAACCTTAGTGAATAAACTGTTTTGGCCTGGGGGGGGGGGGAGTTACATGTTTGAGCCTGGTTTCAAAACAAACTTAAAAACTCGAGATGGTCCTTCGCATAAAGCTACACTTCGTTGTGCGTATCACAAAAGCCTGGGAAGCTATGGGAAGGTCTGCATCGCTTATTTTCACGCGATACACCTGCATCACGAAGATGACATACTAGTGTTTCAGTATGCAAATATTTGGCTTCATACACTATAAAAGCATCTGTTCATGAACAATGATGTATTTAGGATGTGAAGCATCACAGCATGACGTCACTCGTGTTTGTGGAGATCCCATGTCAAAGCAGGCTATTATGAACTTTGCTGAGATTGCCTTGAAACGTATTCTCCCATTCCCTTCAACTTACCCCCCCCCCCCCCTTTTTATGAGACAGACATTTCAAACACGAGCATTTAAGACACAATGACACGACCAGAATTGACTGCCGTTAATAGAGACACGAATGTAGCCCTCAATTCTCACGAAATAATTTCTGTTCGCTATTTTTTTTTCTTCTTTCAACATTTGTTTTTTGTTTTGTTTTTTTTGTATTCAAAATAAAAGATTAGGTTAGAAATATTTGCCTCCCACCCTTCACCCACCCCCACCAACAAAAAAAAACAAAAAAAAAAAAAAAAAAAAATTTTTTTTTTTTTTTTATAAAAAAAAAAAAATAAGGTATAAAAATTTTCCCCCCCCCCCCCCCCCCCCCCCCACAAAAAAAAAAAAAAAAAAAAAAAAAAAAAAAAAAAAAAACTTGGCAAAGAATCTCTGTTAGCCACCAGCATCAAATGGACTTCGCTAATCGAGTCCTTTCAAACTGCCTGTTTTTTTTAATTTAAAAAAATGTATTTTAATTACACATTGAAGGTCAAATAAAAAGAACAATAGCTAATATATCTGACACCGGTCCCTGGTGCAAATTGAATCTTTTCCACCGGTCCAACGGACTTAACATGTTGGGAAACACTGCTGAAGACAAACAGACAGTCTCGAAACTTAAGGACACTCTTAAAGAGACAAAGTTAAATATGTAGAGAAATACTTTACATGTCTTGTGTTTAAATTGTCGCAGTTGTAAATGTTGTCTTGGTTCAATTATGGGTTTATTTATGTGCTGCTAATGATTATGTAGAGCAGTGGTTCTCAACCTTCCTAATGCTGCGACCCTTTCATACAGTTCCTGGTGTTGTGGCGAATCCCAACCATAAAATTATTGTCGTTGATACTTTATAACTGTAGAGTATATGTGTTTTCAGATGTTTTAGGCCACCCTGTGAAAGGGTCGTGCGACCCCCAAAGGAGTCGTAACCCACAGGGTGAGAACCGCTGATGTATAGTGTAATTGAAAAGACATTTCAATTTATTTGTATCACTAAAAGAATCTTATCTTGTATTCTATAGTATTTCATGAATAACTTTTTAATATGATAAAATATAATCATTTTAATTGTTATTAAAATAACCAACCACCAAGCAGAAGGCAAAAAAAAAAAAAAAAAAAAAAAAAAAAAAAAAAAAAAAAAAAAAAAAAAAAAAAAAAAAAAAAAAAAAANTCTGAACGTTTTGTACTTGATATTGTCTGAACGTTTTGTACTTGATATTGTCTGAACGTTTTGTACTTGATATTGTCTGAACGTTTTGTACTTGATATTGTCTGAACGTTTTGTACTTGATATTGTCTGAACGTTTTGTACTTGATATTGTCTGAACGTTTTGTACTTGATATTGTCTGAACGTTTTGTACTTGATATTGTCTGAACGTTTTGTACTTGATATTGTCTGAACGTTTTGTACTTGATATTGTCTGAACGTTTTGTACTTGATATTGTCTGAACGTTTTGTACTTGATATTGTCTGAACGTTTTGTACTTGATATTGTCTGAACGTTTTGTACTTGATATTGTCTGAACGTTTTGTACTTGATATTGTCTGAACGTTTTGTACTTGATATTGTCTGAACGTTTTGTACTTGATATTGTCTGAACGTTTTGTACTTGATATTGTCTGAACGTTTTGTACTTGATATTGTCTGAACGTTTTGTACTTGATATTGTCTGAACGTTTTGTACTTGATATTGTCTGAACGTTTTGTACTTGATATTGTCTGAACGTTTTGTACTTGATATTGTCTGAACGTTTTGTACTTGATATTGTCTGAACGTTTTGTACTTGATATTGTCTGAACGTTTTGTACTTGATATTGTCTGAACGTTTTGTACTTGATATTGTCTGAACGTTTTGTACTTGATATTGTCTGAACGTTTTGTACTTGATATTGTCTGAACGTTTTGTACTTGATATTGTCTGAACGTTTTGTACTTGATATTGTCTGAACGTTTTGTACTTGATATTGTCTGAACGTTTTGTACTTGATATTGTCTGAACGTTTTGTACTTGATATTGTCTGAACGTTTTGTACTTGATATTGTCTGAACGTTTTGTACTTGAGACTGTGGCCGGGCAAAGCTGCCGTTGATCTTTACAAAATGTGGATATATCTCCAGTCCCAGTGGCCAGGCTATAAAAGTGGCCATAACTGCGTCACGTCCACTGGGGCCGGCGCACGATCTGTTCCCAACTCCAAACAATTTACCGGACAGTTTCGCCCAGTGGACACGAGCTCGCGGTCTGGTTGATGTAAAGTACGCCAAGACATCGTCACCAACGCGTCCCGAGCGTGCAGTTCACTTGACTTAAAGTACAAGCAGCTCAAGTACAGACCAGTATTTGGTGACACTAGACTCCCGCTGGAGTTCGACCTCGCTTCACGCTATTGTTAACGATTGGTGTGTTTGTGGGGGGTGAGGGGGGGGGGAGGGAGGGGGGCATTCAAGCAATCAAAAATAAATCTTAAAAATATTAAATTTTCTCTTACCAGCCGTGGCCAGGTTTTCGGTTTAGTTTGCAGGGATGAGCTGTTGGGAAGTTAGTTTTTGTTGTTTTGGGTGGATTATGGCTTTGTAGACTTACTTCAGCGGCTTGCTTAGACCGGTCGAACCGGTATTTAAATTTTAACTATTTTACGAACCGGTTGTTAAATTTTAACTATTTCACGAACCGGTTGTTAAATTTTAACTATTTTACGAACCGGTTGTTAAATCTTAACTATTTTACGAACCGGATGTTAAATGTTAACTACTTTACGAACCGGTTGTTAAATTTTAACTATTTTACGAACCGGTTGTTAAATTTTAACTATTTTACGAACCGGTTGTTAATTTTAACTATTTTACGAACCGACTGTTAAAAATGTAAAGATAATAATAGTAAAAAATATAAATAAAAACTCATTCAAATCCTTCTTACCGCCAAAGAAATGCGACACGTACAGAACGAGTTGTGGCTTAAATAGACAGCACGCGGCCGGCCTTCTGAGATAATTTCTTTAGCCATCCACGTTGGTAGGAGATGAAGTTGGTGGGTTAGATTTTTTATTGGATAGGTTAGCTGGCTCAAAGCCTGGGTTCCCTTGGAGACTGGGACTTAACACAGTCTAAAAGGATAGCAAACAAAGTAGGTTGGGCAGGTTGTATGTGCTGCATTACTAGGATTCGGCTGGTAAATTCTAAATCAGCTTTTTGCTTATTTGAATGACCACTCTCTTCTCAGTCCTGACCAGACGGCCTTTTCACAGCACAGAAACAGCTCTCGTAAGAGTCAGCAGTGACCTCTTGCTCGCATTGGACAGCGGTGGTGTCTCCATCCTGATCCTCTTTGAGCTCAATGCGGCCTTTGATACCGTTGACCATCAGACCATTTACAAGACCGTTGGTTCAGTTTTGGCTTGGTTTCGGACCTACCTCTCCGGCTGTCTCTCCGGTAGTGCTGACTTAGTGTATGAAGTGCCACAGGGTCCGTTTTGGGTACCGTCCTATTCACAATGTATACAAGGCCACTGCTCCTCCTGCTTGGGACTCATGCTGCTGAGAGCCAGTCATTCGCAGATGACATGCAGCTATACAAGCATACCGACCCCTCTCTTGTCAATTCTGCGATCCACACCTTGCAGGAGTACATTGTTGATGTCAAGTCATGGATGCGTCTAAGCAAGTCAAAGCTAAACGATGAAAAAGTGGAAGCACTCCTCATTTACAATCATGAATCATCCTCTAACTCAGCTCTCCCCATCTCGTTTCATATAGGTAGCTCCGATATAGAGTTCACACCCTCTGCTAGGAATCTTGGTTACATTCTTTCTGACAACATGTCTCAATAATCATATTTCTGACATCTATCGTTCAGCATACACCGCTATCCGTCACATCAGCTCCACTCGCCACCACCTCACAGTCAGCGCAACAAAAGCACCAGTCTGTGCTCTTGCTCTCTCTCGTCTTGACTATTGTAACTGTCTTCTGTCAGGTTTACCTATGTTATAGAAAAACTGCAGAAAGTTCAAAACTCAGCTGCTAGGTTAGTTCTAAAGGCAAAGAAACGGGATCAAGTCACTCCACTACTTCGTTCACTCCAGTGGCTCCCCATACAGGCATGCATTGATTACAAGTTGTCTGTTCTCTGTCACAACTTTTACTCTGGTTCCTGCCCTTCCTATCTTACTGAACTTCTTACTGTCTATTCACCCATTAGAAACCTTCATTCATTCGCAGACACGCGTATTCTTTCTGTTCCAAACTGTTCTGTACTAAAACATATGGTGAACGATCTTTTTCTTTCTGGCCCTCAAACAATGGAATTCTCTCCCACTACACTTCCGCAATATACCGACCATACAGGGCTTCAAAACTGCACTCGAAACATACTCTTTAAACTCTACTATCCCAATTCCCGACTGATTCCCCCCTATTGCCGATAAACGATGCTGCTGTTTGCTGCCCATGGCTTGACATGTAAAAGTACTGGGGTGGGTGGTGTCAATATGCATTTGTTGTTGTTGTTATACAGCTGTTTTTTAATTAAATAAATGTATTTTTTAAAATAATGTCATGATTATGTTTACTAATATTATTATGTACAGCGTGGTGAGCCCAGCCCTAGGCTCGGGTACCGCGTTATATAAGACCACTAATAACAATAATAATTTATAATAATAATAATAACAACAACACTCAATAATAAATCAATAGGTTCTTGAAGGTCATCGAATGTTTAGAAGGTCGTAAACAGTAACGTTGTCAAGCGTGCGATGGAGGGTGCGGCGGATCACAACCTGGAGACACCCTAACGGGGGGTGGGGGTAATGGCTAGCCTGACAAAGCTCGCTTGAGTTGATTTCATAACAGATCGTAGATCAAGACAAGATGGGGCTGAAAGTAGATCAAGAAAGGCGGTCCACCAGAGCAAGGTGCAAATAGATCAAGAGAGGGGGTCCATCAGAGCAAGGTGCAAGTATATCAAGAGAGGGGGTCCACCAGATGGTGGTGCAAGTAGATCAAGAGAGGGGGTCCACCAGATGGTCTTGCAAGTAGATCAAGAGAGGGGTTCCACCAGATGGTGGTGCAAGTGGATCAAGAGAGGGGGTCCACCAGATGGTGGTGCAAGTAGATCAAGAGAGGGGTCCACCAGAGCAAGTTTTATCAAATCAGGTGGTCACGAGAGTATATAGCCTGCCACCTGAGCAGATGTAATCGGAGCAGGTCCAATGGGAAGTCATTAGGGCGTGGCACCATGAGTTTACTGCACGGGGGTTGGGGGACGCCATGTGTTTAATTCACTGGGGGACCCATGAGTTTACCGCATTGTGTGACACCATGAGTTTACCGCACTGGGGGACACATGAGTTTACCTTCATCGAGGGACACAATCCTAGTGACACCATTGGACTCTTCAACATGTAATTCTCCGATATGAAAGCACTTGTTTTTTAACAATACAACAAAAATAAACAAACAAACAAAAAGAATATGTTCTTTTTATGTTGCGATCGTTAGAGAGACATTGGCATTTTGAAATATAAATCAAATTGTCCAAAAGGTAAACATAAAGATGACATCACAAGAACAGCCTCTCCTTCACTGAAATATTAATAAAAAAACTATTATATTAAAAAAAAACCCACTAACGCCAAATGAACTTGTGTTTAGTCGAGAAAAAAAATAGTCCGTCATCTCCAGGAGCCCGCGGCTAAAAACACAATGGCGGACTAATGACGTTACTGGGCCCTCCTGGTTACGCCCAAGTCACGTCCTCTCCTCTGTTGTCAACCCGAGAGAATCCCGAAGAAAGACGGCCGGTCAGCATTGTGTGTCCGGTACGGACGACGGCTCCCCCATGTTCTGTGCCCTGCAATGTCCTCACTGGGACAGTGGTCTAATGGGTCTGTTTCAAATGGGTGTCTGGGAAAATAATCTGTTTGATGCCGTGGTAAAACATCTGTATGATGCACTGTTGGAAATAAAGGTTGGGGGAAGTAATGAGACCGGGGGTTCATATTTTTGAATGCTACTGTCTGGGATGATTAGAGAAAGAGCATAGGCGCAGTCAGTGGGAAGTTATGTGTGTGTAAGTGTGCGCGCGGGGGGGGGGGTTGGGATAAGATCAGGTGAGGCACTGTAATTGCCGGTAAACCCTTAGAGATATGAAGTAGTATTTTAAAGAGAGACATGTTTATGAGATACAAACAAATATTTACCCCGTGTCACCCCGAGGCTACGTCTATGCTCATCTCACAGAAGTTTACTTTTTTTAAAATCCTGATGGCACCAAACTCACGAGGAAAACATACAAGAAACATACAAGAAACATACAAGAAACTTACAAGAAACATACAAGAAACATACAAGACATACATTTGTCCCATATTTTATGATATAGGACAACGAATGATATTTCATAGGACAAAAAAAGTCAATCAATTGACATGAGTGCTTCTCTGTTGTGGATGTGTCTTCTATTTTTGTTGTAACAATGTGTGTATAAAGTGTGTGTGTTCGCGTGTGCATGTGTGGGTAGACGTGTAGGATTTTTGTGTGTGTTCTTTTTGAGCAGCATGAATGTTTGAAACGATGGCTGTTAAGCACACTTGCCGAGAACTCCACAGTAGACACGCCAAAAAAAAAAAAGAAAAAAGGACGATGGGGAAGAGGACACGACAATTAATGGCCTGCGGTGCCACGTTCTCAGGACGCTGAGTCTCGACCCCTAGGCCAGAGACCCCCCAGTGTACAGCACGGAGGCCAGAAATAACCGTGTTTTAGAAAAATGATTTTTGTGGCTCATTTAAGAACTGGAGATTTGGCATGTCCTGATGGCCATAATGTTACACGGGCAAATGAGTTTTAAAAAGCACAGTGGGGCGGGGAGATGCACACAGTTGCAGCGAGGTTGACATGCGTAGCGTTGTGGGGGTGGGGTTGGGAGGTGGAGAAGAGGGAAGTAGGGTGCATGGACCAATTGTGGAAATCAACTTCTCACATCCCCCCCACTCACCCACCCCTTATTTCAGTAGATTGGTTTAAATTTAAAAAAAAAAGAGATTTCTACTGAAAATTCAAAATTTAAAAAATACTTTTATATTCGTTAGATCAGTTTCTACAAGTTTTACGTTTCTCGGACCGGTAGACGCGTTTCTAAATTGTACAAGGGACCGGTGCCAGATTTCGTAATTATCTTTTTCTTTTAATTAGACCCAAAATATTAATGTTTTTGCGGAGCAGAAACGTAAGGCTCGCGGACCGGTGCAGGTCCTTGTGGAACACTGCACTGAATGACAAACACTGAATTTTTTATTGTCTCCTAATTGTCTTCTAAAACAAAACAAAAAAAAAAAGTTTTAAAGTTTTGCAAGACGCCGATGAGAAAATGGCCGTCCTATACACGATACAATATTTCTTCTAGCATATTAAAGACAAGGGTCGTCTTCTTGTTATTGTCAAGTCGGGTATTCAAATTTCAACTAACTAAAAAAAAGTTAGTAAAAAAGAAAACTCAGCCTTCTGTTGCGCCAACATTTCGCCAACATTTCAAAAAAAGAATTTCCTAAAAAGGTGTTGACTTTGGTCGGGCTAAAAATGTTTTCAAATATTTGATTCCAAAGCCCTGCAGGGAACACGCCCATCTTCTGATAATTTCCCAGGAAAGTTTGTAGAGAGATAAACAAAATAGTGATACTTTATATCGTTCTTAAGGCGTGTCCAACAAAAACGATGCCTTTGAATATCTTAAAATAAAACAGGAAATAGATCACAAAAGGGCCTTAATTCCATCTCTTAATTACAAAAGAGGGTCCCAAAAGTCAGGGTGGAGAAGAAGTTGAAAGTGCCACACTATGTGTAGTTGCTCCAAGCCTATTAAGCATAAATTCTATGTTTCCTTAAAATGACTCTCTATTAAGCATCATTGTTTCAAGTTGACCACTGACCTCTCACTGACCTACGACCTTTGGTCCACACTGCAGTAAGGTCCACATCCTCATTTCTTCAAAGTGTCTCTCTTCCTAGAAACCTACGTTTCCTCAACCTTCTAGCCAAAGGGTGATTCCTTACAGAGGGGGCAGTGAAGAAAAAGCCGGGTCGGGAGAAAGGTCACCGAGAAATGACGATTATTTCCCAGACGGCCCTGCGTGGACCTCACCACATCCCTGACCTCCAGCCGTGGACCTCACCACATCCCTGACCTCCAGCCGTGACCCCGCCACATCCCTGACCTCCAGCCGTGGACCTCACCATATCCCTGACCTCCAGCCGTGGACCTCCCCACATCCCTGCCCTCCAGCCGTGACCCCGCCACATCCCTGACCTCCAGCCGTGGACCTCACCATATCCCTGACCTCCAGCCGTGGACCTCACCACATCCCTGACCTCCAGCCATGGCCCCGCCACATCCCTGACCTCCAGCCCGTGGCCCCGCCACATTTCCTCAAACCATAAAACGATCTCTCGATATTACAGCGAGGCCGGTATTCATGCGCCACCATGATGGCGGTGATTGAGACAAATGCATTTCTCCAGACTAGTTTCCTTAGCTTGACTCGCATGACACCGACGGTTCGGGACGGTGGTTATTCCTCTGCACACGCAGAGACTCAGCATCGAAATAATCGCCTTTAAAATACCTAAATGAAGTGGTCTTGTAAAAGATTAGGAGCATGATAAATACATTTGCTACCAAGCTCCCCCCCCCCCTCCACTCCTCTCTCTATTCCAAATGTATCCGAAAGTTTGAAAAAAAAAGCTGCACTAGGGATGATATTTAATAGGTTACGAGATATGTTTTAGTGACGCAGTAAGGACAGGCTGACCTGAAGTCGATACTACTAAGCAGCAAGTGGTAGAGCAATAGGTGTCATTTTAAAATATCTATTTACAGAAAGACATTTTACTGTTAAAGAAGAGTTTAGGATTTCCCAAACTCTCCAGAAAGAAGACTTACCTTGAAAGTGGCATGGCCAGATAATTCTTTCATTTTCAGTCAAAAAACACTATTAAAAAAAATAACACGCAGCAACACGAACAATGTCATTGGGGCGTCATTTGGGTAGGGCAGGGTGGGCATACCCCCCCCCCCCCCCCCCCCCCCCCCCCCCCCCCCCNCCCCCCCCCCACCCCCTCCTTTTTTTTAAACTACCTGAAATTACGCCCCTGAACGACATAGTGTTTTTAAAGTAATGTTCTATTTCACTGTTGATACTTAATTGTATACAGACATTCATAATGTTCTATTTCACTGTTGATAACTAATAGTATACAGATATTTAGTAACTAGCCGTGAAAGCTTAAAGATGTTACCGCTATGAAATTGTCTTACACTTGATATATGAACCTATATCTTATACATTGAATTCAGTCAAAGGTATTGGCTTTTAAGCTTTTGTTTCACCAGTTATCCAGTAGTCGTAGATTGATCAATGTTTACCAACTAACCGACGTATGCTAAAGTCCACCCCCCCCCCCAACTACCGCATATACAACTACCACCCCCACCCTCGACTATCATCGACCGGTTAGTAACCGGTAAAGCAACCGGTTGATGCCATCTGGCAAAACCATCGGTGCCATCCTCCCGCCATTTTTGAGTGCACTCCAGGCGGAGACCACTCTCGGTACCTTTCCAATTTTGTGTGCTGAAGTCCCCTTGCCGCATAATTAAATAACGCAACCCCTTTACAAGCTCACCAAAGTCGCGGTTCTCAACACGGTATGTGGGTGCCGTTATAGAGTCGACGGCATTTTCCAATGTCAGTTTTTTAAGTTTGAGGGGGGGGGGATACGTTTTTTTCCCCATCTCTTCCTCGAATGCATCATCGTCCTCATCATCATCATAATCATCATTGTCATCATCATAATCATCATTGTCATCATATATCATTAGTAAAAAATCGAACGCCAGTTATTGGCATTTACGTTTGTTAACAGAGGGCGGGGGAAGGGGTGGACGTAGTACTCCGTTGGCGCAGTGATACATTTGTATACGTCATATTTGGTGTTTTGTGAATGAACTTTTCAGCTTCAGGCCCCTCGTTTTTTTATGGCAACCAGTGCAGCACCCCCCCCCCCCACAAGACCACACACTTTTTATTTTTGCTCCAAGTGTGTGTGAAGATTGGGGGGGGGGAGGGGGGGGGGGGGGGGGGGGAGGGGGGGGGGGGGGGGGGTGGGGGGGGGGGGTGATCAACCACGGAAGACAACTTTTTTTTTGTGGTGAGGAGGTCGGGAGTGTCAAACGCACCGCTTGTCATGAAATGTGTGTGTCTTAGGTGTGCAATGTAGTCTGTGTGTCGTGTGGTCTCTGCGAGAGAGGGGCGAAAGAATAAAAGCACTCCAAGCTGCTCCACTGGAGCCGTACCCCAATCTGAGCCAAGCAATGTTGATCTCCGTTGAATTGTACGTTCAGGTTTTCGCAAAGATGAAATTATATGAATTATATTTTTTTTAAAAATCGTTGAGCTGTGAAGGATTGAATTTGTCATTTTACATTCCCCATGAAATGAATGTCAAGGTCACGTGAATGAAACCATTTTAGGAACTAAATGTATCATTGATTTTTGATGTGAGCTCCATGTTCGCTAATTAAATTTGTAACCGCTGTACCAGATTTAAGCCGCGGGTACCGCTGTACCAGACAGACGCTGGGAACCGTTGTAATAGGGGGGAGGCCGGGAACCGCTGTACCAGGTAGAGGCCGGGAACCGCTCTACCAGATGGAAGCCTAACAGTAATAGTTTTAAAAGTGGGGCTGTAATGTATACGCAACTAATTCTTAGCCATGGCTCCAGTAAGAGATCATTATTGGATTATTACAACGCACGAAGGAAGCCATGTTGGTTCGTTGTGAAATGTTGTTCAGATATAAAGTTTTCTCTTTCAGTTTTTTTTCTGTGTATGTTTGGGTCTGGAGTGTGTGGGATGGGTTGGGGGGGGGGTGGAGTGGAGGAAAGATGGGATATATTTTTAACATTGTTGATTGCTGATATCTACGTGAAGCTCTCTAGGATTTCATCACACAAACGTAACCATTGAATCCATGTAAACTCAGAGGAAATCCATACCAGGGGGCCCCTATCAGATAGGGGTAAGTGGTAGCATGGATTCATGATACTATTGGTAACATGCCTTCATGAAAGTATTGGTGGCCTGTCTTCATGAATATATTGGTAGCATGTCTTCGAGAACACATTGGTAGCATGTCTTCATGAACATATAGGTAGCATGTCTTCATGAACATATTGTTAATATGTCTTCATGAACATATTTGTACCATGACTTCATGAACATATTGTTAATATGTCTTCATGAACATATTTGTACCATGTCTTCATGAACATATTGTTAGCATGTCTTCATGAACATATAGGTAACATGTCTTTATGAAATTACTGCTAGCATGTCTTCATGAACATATTGGTAGCATTCTTTTTCTCTAATCCATCAGTTATTTATCATAACTTTAATCAAGTATAACTAAAATCAACTTTCAATGCCCGTATGCTAAGTACTACATTAAAAAATTTCAACTGAATTTGAACAAACCAACGACGAACAAAGAAATCAAAGATTGACACGATGGTTCACGGCAGGCGTATACTCAATAGGTAAGAAGCATTCTTGAGGAGTTCCCACGTATTGTCTCAAGTTTGCTGTTGGAGTCATATAAAGTACAACTGGAAATTCGGCCACAGGGATACAACCAATAAACGTTACCCTAAAAGTACTAGCGACACTCAAACATGTCAGCACCCTCTCTCTCTCTCGCTCTCCCAGACGCCCCTGGGTCAGTATAAAATGGTCTATGGACAGAACTATTGTGTATAGACGAGTGCTGGACTTTTTTAACATCTCTAATCACGATCTGGTTATAGCTCTGGCTTTATTGTGACTGTATCAACAGCAGATTATGGTCCTTGATGTTGTGGTGATGGCTGTTGAGCTGACAATGACCTGCCAAGTCGCTGCTGTTGAGCTGAGAATGACCTGCCAAGTCGCTGCTGTTGAGCTGAGAATGACCTGCCAAGTCGCTGCTGTTGAGCTGAGAATGACCTGCCAAGTCGCTGCTGTTGAGCTGAGAATGACCTGCCAAGTCGCTGCTGTTGAGCAGAGAATGACCTGCCAAGTCGCTGCTGTTGAGCTGAGAATGACCTGCCAAGCAGCTGCTGAGACTGGGGTAAATCGTTAACCGGTGACGGCGAGGTCGTGGCTTAAAGTGGGGGGGGGGGCGGCTAGCACCTGGGATGGAAACGAGGCCTAAGCCTAACTTTTCACGCCACTGACAGAGACCCCATGATATACTGACAGAGACCCCATGATATACTGATAGAGAATCCATGATATACTGATAGAGACCCCATGATATACTGATAGAGACCCCATGATATACTGATAGAGACCCCATGATATACTGATAGAGACACCATGATATACTGATAGAGACCCATTGATCTATAATACTAATAATAATAAAGCTTATTTGAAAATCATGCTTCATCCCCAAAGGCTCGAAGGGTGGTACAAAGTCATCCATATGAAAAAAGAAATGAAACATTACAAAAACTACACACGAGAATACCCATTCTAAGTCTTTCATCCCTTGCAAACATAAACACCACAGGCCACTTTACAAAGTCACCCCAACAGGTGTTAGCGAAAAAGATATGTTTTTCAAATCGGTTTTGAAAGGCTCCAGTGTCTGGCTGTTTCTGAGAGCGACAGAAAGTGTGTTCCACATTGTTGGGCCAGCAAATGCGAACGTGCGCCTTCCGTAGGTCTCAAGGCGAACACGTGGTATCGAGAGTTTGCCACTATCGAATGATCTGGGTTGTCTATTTGGTACATAAGGCGCCATGAGCACTTTGAGATAGGACGGCGCCAGGTCATGCGTGATAACACGAATGCAGACATCAGCTTTTTTGTTGCATCAAACGTTAAGAACGGTCTGATATGAGTAATTCTGCGCAGCTCTTGAAACATTGCCTTGCAAATCACGTTAATGTGATTTTCCTTAGATAGTGTTCTGTCTAAGTAGACGCCCAGGTTTGGCACTGTTTTAGCAAATTCAATCTGTATACCTGAGAGAGAAAGGGGTGGTGTTTTATTTTCAGATTTTAGCTTTTGAGTCGTAGCAATGGCGATCAGCTCGGTCTTTTCATCGTTTAATTTGAGCTTGTTTGTGTTCATCCAGTGCTTAACTGACTCCACTGCCTTCTGTGTAATACTAAGAAACCGTGGGAACTGAGAGGTGGTCATGGATTGCTGAAGTTGGATATCATCGGCGAACATGTGCCATAGCATATCAAACTGCTTGATCTACTGATAGAGACCACTTGACCCACTGATAGAGACCCCTTGATGTACTGATAGAGACTCCTTGATCTACTGATAGAGACCCCTTGATCCACTGATAGAGACCCCTTGATTTACTGATAGAGACCCTTTGATCTACTGATAGAAACCCCTTGATCTACTGATTGAGACCCCTTGATCTACTGATAGAGATCCCTTGATCTAAAACATTTCCTTGTTAAAACAATTGTATCCCTGTTGAGTTTTTTGCTAGGTAGTTAAGGGTCTTCAACATTTCTGCGCCTACGTTGCTCAAGTTTCGAGTGATCACAGAGAACTGCTGACATTGTGTTCCTAGCTTAGTCTTGATGTATTATGTACTCTTTCAACCAGTGACAAATCCTACTCTGTCGCAACTGAGGGAATCACTGGGAATATCTTTATCAGAGTTACGTAGCTTATTAGGTGAGGAATGTTTTGGAGCAGGCTATTCTCTCCCCCCCCCCCCACTCCCTTCCCGAAAAATGCGGAGAGCTGTGTGGTGAAGGGAGACTGTGTGGTGAAGGTGGACTTCGTTGTGAAGGTGGACTGTATGGTGAAGGTGTATGGTGAAAATGGACTGTGTGTGCAGGTGGACTGAGTGGTGAAATTTAAATAGCCGATTTAAATTTGCCAAAGCAAGTATACCGGAAGTATGGGAGTTAGGTCCCCATTCTGGCATATCGGGAAGCTCGTAACTTTTTGCCAATGACTTTATTTTTCTATCGTTTTAGTTGTTATAACTAGCAAAAAGATAAATGACATTCTATTCCTCATCAAAGCATACCAACCACTGATGTCTCTCCCTCGGAAACATTTACCGTTAACTGCCTGGTAATGATCAGCTGTCATTTGTGACTGACCAAACTTGTCGATTCTTAACTCTGACCTAACTCCCCCCCCCCTTTTTTTCGTGCTGACCACTGCAGTGAAGGGAATAGCCCGACTATTTTTAGATCAGTTTGATCAGCAAAAATATCTATAAATAGGCGGAGCTTTTTCGGCAACTCCAAACAGAGCAGCACTAAGGGTACCCAAGCACAGAACTCAGGGCGTAGCCTTTTACAACTGAGACAAGGGGGGGGGGGGGGGGGGTTGGGGTGTGCAGGGGGAATGAAGGGTGAAAAAAAGATTGCGGGAGAAGGGAGAAAAGTTACGATCTGCTGATTAGAGGCGAGACGGTGAGAATCGTCGTAAAAGATGGAGTGAGAGAGTAAGAGCAGCGTATAGGACCAAGAAAGAGCGAAGTAAACCACGTTGAAAAAGACAATGAAGGCATAGAGAGACAGTACAGAGATAAAGAGATTAAAAGAACTAGCGTGATGCGTGAGTTAAAGAGGAGTGATAAAATACAGTGATACAGACGTGAAAGGAAATGTGGTGAAAGGTTCCGATAAAAAAAGAGAGACGCGATAAGAGAAGTAGAAAGTACGGAGTGCCGAAGTGCGTGTCTGAGAGTGAATCCCTTGGTGTATAAGGGGCTTGGTGTAAAAGAGACTAGGTGCAGAAGAAACTCGAAATATGCACTTGATATGTAAGAAACCTAGAAGTATAAGAGTTCCTAAGTATATGATAAAGAAGTTTTTTTTTTCAGTGAAAGAGTGCACGAGTCAATGTAAGAGTCCATTCAGGAATAGGTGAGTGTGAGTGACTTCCAGTCATAAGATTGATGAGATTAATATTGAACATGTTTATGTGGGCCAAAGGTGCGCCTTAAATAAGCTACAAACCGATGATAGGTGTAATAAGGATAGTGACAGGTCAAAAGGATAGTGACAGGTCAAAAGGATAGTGACATATCAAAAGGATAGTGACAGAACAAATGATAGTGACAGATCAAAAGAATATTGAAATATCAAAAGGATAGTGACAGATCAAAAGGATAGTGGCAGATCAAAAGGATAGTGACAGGTCAAAGGATAGTGACAGAAAAAAGGATAGTGACAGATCAAAAGGATAGTGACAGATCAAAAGGATAGTGAAATATCAAAAGGATAGTGACAGATCAAAAGGATAGTGGCAGATCAAAAGGATAGTGGCAGATCAAAAGGATAGTGACAGATCAAAAGGATAGTGGCAGATCAAAAGGATAGTGACAGATCAAAAGGATAGTGGCAGATCAAAAGGATAGTGGCAGATCAAAGGATAGTGACAGATCAAAAGGATAGTGACAGATCAAAAGGATAGTGAAATATCAAAAGGATAGTGACAGATCAAAAGGATAGTGGCAGATCAAAAGGATAGTGGCAGATCAAAAGAATAGTGAAATATCAAAAGGATAATAACAGGTCAAAAGAATGGTGAAATATCAAAAGGATAGTGACAGATCAAAAGGATAGTAACAGATCAAAAGGATAGTGACAGATCAAAAGGATAGTGGCAGATCAAAAGGATAGTGACAGATCAAAAGGATAGTGACAGATCAAAAGGATAGTGACAGATCAAAAGGATAGTGGCAGATCAAAAGGATAGTGGCAGATCAAAAGGATAGTGGCAGATCAAAAGGATAGTGACAGATCAAAAGGATAGTGGCAGATCAAAAGGATGGTGACAGAGAGAAACATGTACAAAAGTGCGGACCAGCGAGACAGTAGTTTAAATGAAAGAGTTGAATGGAATGAAAAATTCACTCGTCTGAAACGTAAATTGAAAGCGATATAAAATGAAGAGGGTGTCGTTAGATATTTGTGAAATAAGCTTCCACATAGAAAACTCAGAACATAGACACAATGTGCACGAGAAGACTCGGAAATAGGCATATTGTGCACGAGAAGGCTCAGAACATAGGCACCATGTGCACGAGAAGACTCAGAACATAGGCATAATGTGCACGAGAAGACTCAGAACATTGGCACAATGTGCACGAGAAGACTCACAACAAAGGCCCAATGTGCACGAGAAGACTCAGAACATAAGCCCAATGTGCACGAGAAGATTCAGAACATAGGCCCAATGTGCACGAGAAGAATCAGAAAATAGGCCCAATGTGTACGAGAAGACTCATAAAATAGGTCCAATGTGCTCGAGAAGACTCAGAAAATAGGCCCAATGTGCAAGGGAAGACTCAGAACAAAGGCCCAATGTGCACGAGAAGATTCAGAACATAGGCCCAATGTGCAAGAAAAGACTCAGAAATGAAACACAATGTCCACAAGATAATCCCTTCCATAAAACGTAAAAAAAAACAAACAACATTTTTAGCGATTTTTCGAGAATCAAAATGCTTCCATGACCTCTGACCCCTCATATTATCTAATCCACTCCATCCCACCCCAACGCTTCTCGTCCCGACCAGTTTATGCAAATTTTTTTCATACATTGAATCTACAGACTTGCGGCAATAATTTCTCTCCGCCGCCATTTGCATTTTAAAATATCCGGTTGAGGTTTTTGGCGTATTTGTGATTTTTCTCTGCCAGATTTTAGGAGCATAATCCTACAGCGTGGTCTGCTTATGACGTATGAATGGTCAACCCGTGTATGTTGATGAGATCATGGGCACGAATATAACAAATCACCATCCGTCAATGTCTTCTGCTAACATTTTGTTTTTTCTAACGCTATAAGGACATTTTTTTGGTTTGCTGTCAAGAGAGATGAATATAGTCTGTCCTCTCCCAATAGAGTGTAGCATTGCCGTACCCAGTCAGCGTCTAGCCTGTATTGATGAGTTCATCAGCGGTATTGTTTCAAATCTCCCCCCCCCACCCCCCTTTCCTTGCAATGTCTAAATGCTTTTTATTACTGTTCTGAATGTCACATGTTTTCAATCGCACAACAAATCTTGATATTTTTATTGATATGTTCAAACCGCTAAAAGATAACGTATGCATCAAGGGATTACACGTTTTTCTTTAGCGCATGTTTTTTTAAAGGTTTTGTCGGTTTCAAACCCCCCCCCCCCCCCTCACCTTTACTCTAGACCCGACACAAACAAATTAAAAAAAAAATAACTAAGCGCGATTCGTGTTTGCTTTTGTATTTTGTGAAATCAAATTCAACTAAATATGTTTGTTTGTTAGCGGAATGCCACGGGGGGCTAAGCTTAAATACACCACTTTGATTGAAAGGTGGTTAGGGGGAAGTAACTGCTGGATGAGGCTGTGAGTGTCTGGCCACCGGTGACAGAACTTCGGGTCGCGTGCTACCGCCTTACCCTCAACATCTGTGGCCGGACGTTACGTTTGACGTGAGTCTGACCAATGGACACCAGGACGCTGTTGAGGAAATCGGAGTCGTCCAGGCTCTCGACGGCAGCCCCCAGGCCTTCCATAACTGTCACGGCATGCCGCTGAGGAGGGAACAGAAGAGTCGGTCAGAGCAGGCTAAAACTGTTTGCTGCCATAGGGCCATTTCATATGCGTCTATTCTGTTGAGTTACATCCTATTTTAGTAGAGCTCAAATAAAAAAAAAGTTTAGAGATTCGAATAAGAAGAAACGCAAATTCAAGAAAATACTTAACGGAGGCCACTGGCTTTTTAGCGATGGTTTTTTTAACATTTATTTGCAATGATTTTATTTTAGTCATCAAATTATATATAAAAAAATAACATATGTAACTTAAATAAACATAGCTAATAATTGTGTGTATAGTATGAATATACGATGTCCATTTTATCTTACGAACTGAAAGCGTGGCCAGGCATGCCAGTTTGTTTGTATAGTTTAAATGAAAAACGTTTGTAACTTGTATTTAGCAAATATTCACACAGTCCGAAAGATTACGGCGTATCTCAATGAAGTTGACAATCTATAATTTGAGTGAAAGTCTTTCAGGGAATTTACTATTCATGATGTATCACTGATTTTATAATTTATTGTCGCTCTGTCCACCATTTGTCTTGGCTGTAACATGTCCCTGTCCGCCATTTGTCTTGGCTGTAACATGTCCCTGCCCGCCATTTGTCTTGGTTGTAACATGTCCTTGTCCGCCATTTTGTCTTGGTTGTAAAATGTCCCTGTCCACCATTTGTCTTGGCTGTAACATGTCCCTGTCCGCCATTTGTCTTGGTTGTAACATGTCCCTGTCCACCATTTGTCTTGGCTGTAACATGTCCCTGTCCGCCATTTGTCTTGGTTGCAACATGTCCCTGTCCACCATTTGTCTTGGCTGTAACATGTCCCTCTCCGCCATTTGTCTTGGCTGTAATATGTCCCTGTCCACCATTTGTCTTGGCTGTAACATGTCCCTGTCCGCCATTTGTCTTGGTTGTAAAATGTCCCTGTCCACCATTTGTCTTGGCTGTAACATGTTCCGCCATTTGTCTTGGCTGTAATATGTCCCTGTCCACCATTTGTCTTGGCTGTAACATGTCCCTGTCCGCCATTTGTCTTGGTTGTAAAATGTCCCTGTCCACCATTTGTCTTGGCTGTAACATGTCCCTGTCCACCATTTGTCTTGGCTGTAACATGTCCCTGTCCGCCATTTGTCTTGGCTGTAATATGTCCCTGTCCACCATTTGTCTTGGCTGTAACATGTCCATGTCCGCCATTTGTCTTGGTTGTAAAATGTCCCTGTCCACCATTTGTCTTGGCTGTAACATGTCCCTGTCCGCCATTTGTCTTGGTTGTAACATGTCCCTGTCCGCCATTTATCTTAGTTGTAAAATGTCCCTATCCACCATTTGTCTTGGCTGTAACATGTCCCTGTCCGCCATTTGTCTTGGTTGTAAAATGTCTCTGTCCACCATTTGTCTTGGCTGTAACATGTCCCTGTCCGCCATTTGTCTTGGTTGTAAAATGTCCCTGTCCACCATTTGTCTTGGCTGTTACACTTCCCTGTCCACCATTTGTCTTGGCTGTAACATGTCCCTGTCCAACACTTGTCTTGGCTGTGACATGATCCTGTCCACATTTGTCTTGGTTGTAACATGTCCCTTCCACCATTTGTCTTGGTTGTAAATGTCCCTGTCCACCATTTCTCTTGGCTGTAACATGTCCCTGTCCACCATTTGTCTTGGCTGTTACACTTCCCTGTCCACCATTTGTCTTGGCTGTAACATGTCCCTGTCCACCATTTGTCTTGGCTGTAACACGTCCTGTCCACCATTTGTCTTATCTGTAAGATTTCCATGTCTGCCTTTTGTCTCACCAGTAACATTTTCTTGTCCACCAACTGTCTTACCTGTAACATGTCTCTGTCCACCTCCCACTCCAACTCGTTTTTTTCATTCATTTGAACAATTTTTGGGAAAAGCCTTTTTAGGTCTGGTTCTGTTTGGAATAATCTGGGGAAATAGTGGTAACGAGTTAAGATTCACATTTTAGTTGATCTAAATGAAACAATTTAGAAAGCAGAAGTAAACAAAGAGCTAGTTTTAGGTAATTTCATCCAAGTAAATCTTAAATCAAATGTCATATTTTTTATCAGCTTTAAAAGAACTAGACTAGTTCCATCATTTTAGGCACGTTTCTTTACATAGCGATGAGCTCTTCATTATAATGTCCATTGCTTGTGATACATGATTAACGTATGATTATAATGTCCATTGCTCGTGATACATGATTAATGTATGATTATAAAGTCCATTTCTCGTTATACATGATTAGCGTATGATTATAATGTCCATTGCTTGGGACAAATGATAGAATTTAGATTACAATGTCTATTGCTTGCGACAAAGGATCCACTTTTGATCATAAAGCCCATTGCTTGTTACGAACGACGGAGTCAATCCCTTTTCAGCGAATGAAAACAATGAATGACTAAATATGTTCACCAGACTAATCTAAAGTTTCAACGGTCCCCGCAGTCCCGAAAACGACACTATGAGGCCTGAAAAGTATTTCCATTCCACTTCCCCTTATCAAATCTCACCATCATGTCCACTGAGTTCTCTCATCTAACACCCAAAAACCCATCCGCCACCACCACATATTTTCTCCTAACCCCCCAAATCCTTTCGTCCACCACTCAACACATTTCTTCACGCGAACCTACACCCTCCACCCCCCCCTCCCGTCTTTCTCCTAAAATTCCTCATTAAATTTTGTTACAGCATATAATTTCTCCTAGGCGTCGTAAAAAGCAAACGCACCCCCCAAAAAAGAAAACCCACCCCCCCCCCCCCCCCCCAAAAAAAAAAAAAAAAAAGCACATTAAGATTGTTTAAGCCCCATGAAACTTCCTTCATTTCCCATGGAACACAATCTCCAAGGGAGATTAGCCAATATAGAACTAAGATTCTGCATGTGGAGCCCAAGGGCCGTCACTCCACATCTTCTAAAATAGCGACTCATTTCCAGACGCGAGTGATCTGCGATTTTGTTCCGCGGTCACAGCTCAGTGACAGGAAGTTGAATTTGATCTCGCGTTTCTCACTTCCGTCATGACACTCCACCGAGTCAACAAATCCGCTGCCGCGCGCGGCAGTCATGTGATACTCTCAAAGTGTTTAAAAATGGCGATTAGCACGTTTCCGCTAATGATCGGTAACGATTGGTAACCAGCAATTCTATCGTGTATCAACTTGATGAGCGTATCAGGTTTTGTAAACTCAACCCTTCTCTCCCCCCCCAGCCCCCCCCCCCCCCTTTTTATCCCCTCATCCCCATCTTGACTATGTCAAATGTCCAGACATGTGATGACGAGCATCGTCGAATAGGCTTTGCCATTTCTCAGACCGGAAAACGTCATAGCGTACTATTTTTAGAACGTCGGCGGACAAATATTGCTTAAAACATGGCAGCTTATAGCGTGTTTCAGCATATCGTTCGGACGATCCTTGTATCTAGAGTTACTGTTACATGTGCCGTACGCGCAATGAAGTCGCATTTCAGAAAATAGAAGTAAAAAATGTGTAAAATATTTCGTGAAATAGAGTTGTAAACATGTTTCAGGGACACCTCGCTAACATAGTAATACTGAACGGTGTTGACATTCTGTCCTGCACGAGTACCCGGATGATTACAGCAGTTCTAATAATAGATTTCCGCCATTAAATGACAAGCCCTAGTAGTGTCCGGTATTGGGCTTGATACCCTTTTCTCCGGTAGGTTTACATTTGAAAGCACATAAAGAGTTCATAAAGTCTCTAAATAATAATTTAAAAAAAATTGTGTAGTTAAGATAGATGTATGAGATATTAAATATTAAAGATGATGTACACAGATGGATAGAGGTCCGCTATACCGCGGCAATGTCGCAAAGGAGAGAAGTGTGAAGTCAGTCGTAAGAGTCACAGTTTTAGTTCTAAAAACAGACTTAAACTGGGACACCGGTAAACATGGGGTGAAAAAAACACCAAACATCCCACAAGTGATCCACAGGTGCATTCCCTTCATCCCGAATGGGTCGGAACAAGAAAGAAATGGACGACTAAATGACGCGCCTTCAATTAAACTCAAGATTACAACACAAAAAAAAATAAAAAATAATAACCCATGTTTTGGCCGCATGTCTTTACTTTGGCAGTGATCTACACGACTGTTTAAGTGTCAACGTCAACTCATGGAAGACACTGCGTGTGACCACTGTTAAGCCACGTGAGAGCCCTTGTGTTGCAGCTACGCTTATTTACCCTTAACTTAAAGTCACCGGCCTCGCCAGTCGATAAACGAAATGGGGAATAAATCCAAGAACATACTTCAACAAAAAACTTGGTGGGGTTAGATTAATTGAAAAAACTTGGAATGTCTGCGCGCTGCGTCCACTCGACCACCCCCCCCCCCCCTTTTTTTACACTTTTAATAAACTTGTTTTTTGTTTATTATCACCCGGGGGGGGGGAGATCCTCAGTTTTTATCAGGGGATGAAAAAAAAAACAAAAACCAACCAAAACAAAGTTTTTTAAAATGGGGAAAAAATCCAAGAACATACTTCAACAAAAAACTTGGGGGGGTTAGATTAATTGAAAAAACTTGGAATGTCTGCGCGCTGCGTCCCCCCGACCCCCCCCCCCCCCTTTTTTTACACTTGTAATAAACTTGTTATTTGTTTATTATCACCCGGGGGGGGGGAGATACTCAGATTTTAGCTAGGGATGAAAAAAACAACAACAACCCAACGAAACAAAGTTTTTTTTGTTTGTTTTATTGGTGTGTTACACCGCACATGCTTAAAAACCTGAACCGTTTAAAGAAATAGCTGAGATCATCATTGTTGTTTACAGCAGCCACGAGCATGTTGTGGGGTATGTGAGCCGATTAACACAGATTTTAGAACCCCCCGGGCCGGATGTCAACGCTAAGCTCTGGGGGAAGAAACAACAACAACATAGACCAGTGTTAAAAACAAGATAGGAATCACGTGGTCTACATGGTACACGTCCCGTCCAGGGAGGTCACCTCGCCATCGGAGGAAGTGAATGGCAGGGGCTAATTGCTATGGGATTGCCATGTTTGATGTTTGTGTTTTTAATATGTTTGTAAGGTATTTGTGATCGTAGCTGTAGAGATGTTTGATGTTAGCAGATTATTTGATGTCGGTATACATTTGTAATCGTTTCATGACGTCCACGTGTGGACAGTTATAGTTCGGCCTACATTGTGTGTGCGTTTTTTAAAAAAAACTCTTCCACTTTTCCCAATTTGCATCCAGCTTAGGCATTTCAAAAAGCTGCTCACACTTCTTACTTCCCCTCGACAAGCTCCACCTAGCAGGATTCCAGAACAAAGGAGGTTCATGGCACATTTAAGTATTTTATTGTTTGAAATAACGATTGTCCATGGCTCAAAGCTGACTCAATTCTTGACATCAAAAATACAATCTTTAGCTTCCAACAATCATTATCTGCCTTGATGGCGAGATGTAAAAAAAAAAATATATTTTTTTAAAATGTCCGCTCTTGTGAAAGGGAAGGTGAGTTCAGCCAGTTTTATTGTTGTTAGAGCCGTGGCCGTGTCTCACAACACGTAGATAATCCTGTTAGAGCGCTCACTTCAAGGAAATCTGTTTCCTCTGGTGAATGTTAGCCGGGTCGAAGAGTAAAGTGCTTTTTGTTTGAAAACAAACACCTGCCTGATATCTGGTTAAACCCACTGGCTGTGACGGTCTCACTCACTCGACATGTGGTGAAGCGGTTCTGGTGAAGATGTTAACGGGTGTCTAACCTGATCATTCGAAGACTTTTGGTCAGTTGTGTGCGTGGGTGTGGGGAGGGTGCGGATTTGCCTTGAGTTCTAAGTTACAAGCCCAAATGGTTGGCTGTCATTTCCAGGTAACGGCACAACAGTTTGCTTGTATTATGAACCCTGGTGTAGGCAAAGGGGTCTAGCCCCCCCCCCTCCCGACACTTCTTTGTTGACGAATTTTTTGGTTCACTTCAATTACCATACATGGGTCACGTTTGGTGCCTCTTTTGTGGGTTGTTTTTTGTGTGTTGGTTTAGAGGAGGCAAAGTCAAGGCCCACAAGAGGCGAAGTCAAGGCGCACAGGTGGCAAAGTCAAGGCCCACAGGCGGAAAAGTCAAGGCCCACAAGAGGCGAAGTCAAGGCGCACAGGTGGCAAAGTCAAGGCCCACAGGCGGAAAAGTCAAGGCCCAGAAGAGGCGAAGTCAAGGCGCACAGGTGGCAAAGTCAAGGCTCACAGGCGGAAAAGTCAAGGCGCACAGGTGGCAAAGTCGAGGCCCACAGGCGGCAAAGTCAAGGCCCACAGGCGGCAAAGTCAAGGCATACAGGAGGCAAAGTCAAGGCCCACAGGCGGCAAAGTCAAAGCCCACTGGCGGCAAAGTCAAGGCCCACTGGCGGCAAAGTCAAGGCCGACATGGCGGCGGATGGCGGCGGGTGGGGGATGCCACAAACTCTAAGCAACTGAACTGATTACAATCCAACTGCCTGCTGTAATTTTGTTTCTCCAGGTTACGTCCAACTGTCTGCTGTGATGTCGCAGCTTTTTTTGCCAATCTAAAAAAAACAATAATAATGAGACAAGTCCCCTGAGGGCTTTTCTCAGAGCGACATTTTTGGTTTTGGCTGGTGTCTGGTTGCCTGGACCAAAAGAAATATCACCAGTGAATGTCACCGTCTTAATTAAAACTGCAGCAACTTGAAGAGCATCCTGTTTCACACATCGTAGAGTTTGGGAGCTCGTGGCTGATTATTTTGAAGATGAAAAAAGAAAAAAAACGGACTACGATTAGCGTGGTTGTGACGTTTTTGGGCATACGTCACGCGGCAGATATCACGTGACCGAAAAAAAAATCCACCTTGGTGCGTTGACGTCACGCTACACTCATCATGCAATAAAAAGCTGTGTCACATCTGATGTCATGTGTGCCACATCTGATGTCATGTGTGCCACATCTGATGTCATGTGTGCCACATCTGATGTCATGTGTGCCACATCTGATGTCATGTGTGCCACATCTGATGTCATGTGTGCCACATCTGATGTCATGTTCTTTTCTCGTAAATAATCACACATTTTGAAAGCATTCACTTTTTAAAAATATATCGCAGTCATGTGAAGGGTTCACACGTGTTAATAAAAAAAGGGTTGGGGGGAGGGGAGAACAAAATTCTAGTATGAGGTAAACCTTATTTACAATTTAAGATCACTCTATATTTTCGAGCAAATTTTCAATAAATTAGAATTAATTTTCGACAAATCGAACTCCGTGGGATGACTGTGAGGATTACAACAAAACAAATTTCCCCAGGGTTCCCAAGAAGGAATGGCAAGATGTGACCAGCACATAACACACTTTTTCCCTAGAGGGAATGACAAGACGGGACCAGCACATAATACAATGTTCCCTAGGGGGAACGGCAAGATGCGACCAACACATAAAACAATGTTCCATAGAGGGAACGACAAGATGTGACCAACACATTATACAGAGAGAGAGAGAAAATGTGACCATTAATCATTTTAGTTACCAGTCTTACTCTTATGTGGATTGAAGTTCAGACTGTTAGTTACATAACTAATAGCTGGGCAATTCATTCACCACGAGTCATTGCGTGGACCCATTTTTAACTTAGGCTTCCCAACACACAGGCGTAGCGAAGGGGGGGGCAGATGGGGGACAGATGTCCCCGGGCACAACTTAGCTCGTTAGCAGCACCAAAATGTGCTTTGATATTATTTTATTGATGAAAATAATGTGTTTGTGAGATAAAAAAAAGGAAAGGGGGCGCTTTTAAATGAATCTTGTCCTCGGGCGCCAAATACTCTAGCTACGTCTCTGGCCCAATAGTAAACTTGTAAAAGCCACACCTGTAATACAGGGATTATTAAGTTGTATGTGTGTAAGAGTTAAATGAATTATTAAAGAAAACAACAACAAAACAAACTAGTTTAACTTTCTTTAGTACAGAACCAACCTCCATTTTTAGACTGTCGAGGTTCTCAAATTTACTTAAATATGGACAATTCTAAAAAGTAAACCCGTAAAAAATGTTGACAAATCTAATAATAAACCTGTTTAAATGAAATAACCCTTAATAACAATTCCCCCCCCCCCCCATATAAATCCATTGGATGAAATTTTGTTAGCATTTATCTAAATATACGTGATTTATCATTTTTGAGATTGTAGCAACTGATTTTTGATATGGGGATGTTTTTTTTAATCAAACTTAGTACATATAAAACCTATTAGAATTAAGATATATTTACGCTTTAATACGTTAAAAATTCAGATCGACTAGCAATCGCTACACAATTAATTTCACACCAAAACACGCACAAACTGAACAAATCATATTTGACTCTTCTACCCCTTGAAAAAAAAAAAAAAAATAAAAACTTATATTTACTGTTAAAAGTCGAGGTGGGGCTTAAAATTTGAAAGAACGTGTTGTCATTGGCAAAAAGTCTATGTTCCAAGTTTCAGCTCGATATGACGACGGGAAATGGCAAATTTAGCCTTCCGAACATTTTGCCAAAAACACACAGTACACGAACAAAAGTGAGGCTGATATAAAGGATTTAATAAAAAAAACCCTCAACAATTTGTTTGTATAAATCCTTTATATCTATTTTGTTTGCATTTATTTAATTGTAAGTGATTTATCATTTATTAAAAATAGTTTATTTAAACTTCTGACGAAAACACGATCCATAGTTCCTTCATTTCACCCTCAATAATTTTATTTTTTATTTTTACTGCATACCCAAATATGTCACCAATACAAAACACATAGCTATAGCTGCACAATTAATCAGCACACTAAAAGACGCACCCATTAAGACAGCATTAACATTCCCCCCACCCACTCTTTAAAACACATAAAAACACACTTATTTTTGTGGGTGGGTGTTAAAAATACAATAAAATGTGTTGTCATCGGCAAAGAGTCTATACACCAAGTTTCAGCTCAATGGAATGACGGTAAGTGGGTATTTAGGCGTCCGAAGTTTTTGCCTTAAAAAACAACAACATATGATTAAAGGCGAAGTTAATATAAAAGATTTAATAAATAACCCAAATTCTCAAATATTTAAATATTCATAATTCTTGTAGAAAATTTGGTGTTGAGAATATGGAAAGGTTATTTATTGCGTTGTTAGTATTACTCAATATGATGTCATTAGGCCATCATAGTTCAATTCATTAGTTAACGTTGGAATTTATTATTGGTTCTCGTGAAGTTCGAGGAGTCCTTACAGTCTTCAAAGTTTCGTTCCTCGATCCCACACTTCCCCTCACCCCAACCTCACACCCGGACTCCATACAGCCCCCTCCCCCCCCCCCTTTTTGTCGGCCTCCTCATTCTGAACATGACTAAGAGTGAACAAATCAGTTTTAATCCATTGCCCCAAAAAAAAAAAGTGGTACCAGGATAAAGACGAGAAGATAGCACTTCTACAGCAAGGGTTCTTAATGGTTCAAATATTTGGGACTTCGATTATACCCAGGGCATGAGGCTTCACGAGGGTCTATGGATTGGTCGGTGGATAAGTGGAAGGGGGTAGTTTTAAGAAAAAGGCAGAATAGGTGTAAAACGCAAAGATAAGTTGTCGAAAGGTTTATCAAGGACTTGGAGTAAAATCCACAACACATGGATTCTTGTGTCAGTGTTTCAATAGCAAAGATTACGTGCATTAACAAATTTTTAACTAAACAAACCCCCAAAAATTTTTTTTTCCCCATTATAAAATGTAAGATGGGGCAAGGGGGAGGGACCTGAAAATTTGATCAAACATTCATTCAAGTAACGCACCTCTTAAGGATACCAATTAGTGACCCCTACTCTTTTTCCTACAAGGGTCGCAAGTGCACATTTTTTTTCAAGCCTCTGCGCTATATTAATATTCTAACGACCCACCCACTTTTAAACCGCAGATTTATTTGAACATTTTTTTCAGAAAAAAAATAAAATAAAATTATTCGCACCGAACGCCTGCGCGATATTTCTTTATATTTTAAAGAATCTTATTTAGCGCAGTTATCGGAATTTTCCTTCATGATCCGCTTGAGCATCAGGGAAAACTTATCGTGGGCGGTTGGGGTTGATAGGTAGGGCTGAAATTTGAAAAAAAAATTGTTGTCGTTGGAAACGAGTCTATGTGCCAAGTTTCAGCTCGATAGGTTGACGGGAAGTGGGTCAATTAGCCGTCCGAAGAGTTTGCCAGCCTGCCACCCACGAACAAAAGAGAAGTTAATATGAAATATTTTTTAAAAAAAATGTATGCAATCAGATCAAAATGTCAGGTTCAATAATAAATAATTAATTTTAAAATGATTGCTGCAAGTATCATTATACCTTAATTAAACCTAGACGACAACAAAACTATCACCTTAAGTAACAAATTAGAACTGACCAGTTATTTTAATAGTCAACTCGGCAAGCTTCACACACACTGGGGTCATTGTCAGATGAGAACTTTCTAGAAGATTGGAACTATTCTTAACGATCCCACAATTCATCTCAACCACGGTGTATCCATGCGCCATTTTCTCATAGGGCACGTGTGCACAGAGTGTGAGTAATGTGTCTGCTGTCTGTCCCCATATGGGTAAGTCATGCTTTTGGGAGTACGTGTGGGGGTGTACGTGTGGGGGTGTACGTGTGGGGGTGTACGTGTGTGGGTGTAGGTGTGGTATGTGTTTGGAGTATGTGTGGGGTATGTGAAAGGTGTAAGTGGAGTACGTTTGGAGGTGTGTGTAGGGTACATGTGGGAGTATTTATGTATTGAGGCTTTAAACAGTTTGAAAGAGTGGTTCTCACATAAGTTGGGACATGGGAACAGGTCTTTTTTTATGGTTGGAGCTGATGATAGTTAAGATGTGGGGGTTAAGGGGGTGGGGGGCTTTTACAGTAGTCGCTTAAAATGATTAGTAGTTTAGGTATGGTACAAAGAAAAGTGTAGGTGTGGGTAAATGACAAGGGTTGGTGTATGTTAGAGGTCAGCAAATAGCAGCTTGCGAGCCGCATGCGGTTCTTTAGCGACCTGAGTGCGGCTCGGCGATTCAGCTTCAAAGCGGTTTTGACTCCGCAAAACATGGTTCTTGAAAAGAAATTTGCCTCTCAAAATTTTTTTTTAAAAATCGTCCTGCTGTTCATTTTTGGCTCTTTTGATTAATGAGTTTGCCGACCCCCATGTGGAGGGCATTAAAAAAATCTGTGGGTGCTACTGTATTATACGTGGTGGGCGTCTCTCACATCTTAAACTAGTTTTATACCTTTTGCGAAACAACATGAACTTTAATAATTTCGCATGTAACCTAAAAAATAGTAGTCTTTTACCAAGGAATTGCACGAAGATTTCCGTAAGACACCGCTATCAGTGATGTGTCCAGTTCAACTACTTTCTCTAGTTTGTATGTGTCTGTAAGGTTCTATATGGTACAAGCGTACGTGTTCCTGTGGCCAAACCTATCTGATTATTCACCTACATTTATGGCAAGGTTATGCTGTAACAACGCAGCTATAAATAAGGAAATGCTAATTTTTTTTAAATTACAGAGTAGTTAAAAATAAACCAACAACTACCTCTGACCTGACATCACGAGAGTGGTCTATCTTGCTTACTGATATCAACACAAACCAATTTGCTCCGTGTGTTGACGTGATCGAACAAAGTTATCGTTGAAACAATAAGTCAGAAGTGATTACAGGTGACGTCCGCTGTACGCTACAGAAAGCAACGCCTACCAGAGTGAGACGAGACGCTATCAGGTCGTACCCAGGCCCTGGTCCAGAGTATCCGTGGATCATATCCGACATCGCATTCCTCACACTGATTTAGTAGAGTTAACATACATCCACAACAACAGAAAGTTATCTTGTCAAGGTAAGCGATGATAATTTTGAGTGAAGAACAATCCTTCTAAAAAAAACAACTTTTATATTAACTTCGCTTTTGTTTCGTACGTTTCTGTGTTTAAGGCAAAAATCTTCGGACGACCAATTGACCCACTTCCTGTCACTTTATTGTGCTGAAACTTGGCCCAGCCCATAGACTGGTTTCCGACGATAACACATTGTTTTAAATTTTCAGCCAGAACCCTCGACCCTAACCCGCAAAAAAAACAACAACAGTTTTTAACGCTTCCAGATGCCACGTTTCCCTGGGCATGGACCTGTCCTCCGTTTTCGCTTCCAGATGCCACTGATTTCACGAAATAAAATTCCAGATCACTGCGCTAAATGAGATTCTTAAAAATATCGCAAGTGTCCTTGATGCTTAACATTTTCTTTTGTTTTATGGAACTAGTTGGTGTAATTAATCTGTGGTGTGAAAGGGGGTGGGGAAATAAGAATATTAAACTGGTTCAGGGGCGTGGGAAAAAAATATAGGGTTGCGAGGCTTTTGGGAGTTTGGGGGGGGGGGACGACGGACTAATTGTGAATCTTATAAAGTGCGTTATTTTAATTGATGTTTTGTCAAATTTTTACCCCCGATACCCACCCCAACGACCACATGATCGCATTAACTTTTGATTGCCCCCCTCCCCCTCCCACCATCAGTTTTTCAGGGGAGAGTTATAGGAAGCATGTGGCAAGGATTTCTTAAGAACTGGAGCCATCATCGCTAAGTGGCTTAAAAGTGCTTGCAAAAGATGTACACCCAAAACATTTTTTTTTTAAAGGGGTGGGGGCGGGGGGGGGGGAGGAAAAGTTTAATTTGAACTTATGAAGGCCACTTAAAGAGACATGCGTTTCAAGGGGGACTATCAGCGTAGGCGAAAATTTTTGATGTAGAAATAGAAAAGATTTGTCATTGCATCTAACAATGGAAACGAATGATGCTAATTTCAAATAGTTTGGAAAAGAGGTCGCCTCAGGTGAAGTTAGATCTGGGAATCAATCAAAAATCAAAAGGATGAATTGTTCAATGACGACAAGCTCAGGTGTCACTAAATAAAGGTGATCATTAGAATGGGAAATCGGAAAAGGTATTCAAAGTGCAAAAAGTATTTTAACATTGTCTTGTATATTTCTTTTAATTACTTTTGAGGGATTGAAATTGTGATTTAATGTTGTCATATTTATTTCATTGGTTTTTCGAACACTCCTTGGTTAAAACAAAACCCCCCCAGCCCCCCCCCCCCCATTCAGCCCTTCAGCCCTCCCGCATCCCCCCCCCGACAACTTTTGCGTGTTAAAGTCTACTTTTATTTCCACTAATCGTATACAGTCCATGGCATAAACACAGCATCGAGGGTAGAATCGTTTTGAACTTTGCACCCCCCCCTTCCCCCCCGCGATATGTCGGCCCCCTACTTCCACGGAATTACATTTATAATTGATCCTCTACGCGTGTTGAAAACAGTAAAATTCCTTTCAATTGTACCCACCACCATCATTTGTTGATAGAAGGAGCGTCCGACGCTACGCGACGCCAAGGCAATGCTAGGGCGATGTTAGGGCGACGCTACGGTGAAGCAAGGGCAACGCTAGGGCGATATTAGGGCGATGCTAGGGCAATACTAGGGCGAAATAAGGTAGATGCTAGGGGCGTATTATAAAGATAGGTTCCGAAAACCTTTGGTTAAATTGTGCCCCAGGGAGAATTTCTAATGAATTTAGCGTACCCACAAGCCTTAAATATAATATAACTGACGAATATACTTAAGTTTAGAATTCGTTGGGATGACAGAAGCGAAACTTGAAAATCAGGGCTCGTCAAACCATTGGCTAAACTGTGTAAAAGTAGAATTCGGCATTCATTCGGTGTGCTGCTAACAAGCTTTAAATCTACCACATGAGATGAATTCTTAAAGCCAGTTTTAAGGCTTCAATCGCCTTCCGCGTGCTAGTGAAAAGCGCTTAGCGTGCGAAGTCAGGCACGCTTGCCGCACGTTGCTGACCCATGTTATTTAGGATAGCTGTTACCAAAGAACAATTCCCTAATGAATTCTACTAATTGACGTTTGTTATATTCCATTTCAATAACAGTATACCGGAGAATCTGTCGGCAAGAATGGCTGGTCAGCTCGTTGTCGCGCTGACCGTAGCGAGCTTCTTGATGCTGGCATACCCGGACATGGTCTCGGCGACACCCGGAGCTTCAGCCCGTGGCTCAAACAGACGATGGCTGGCAAAAGCGTCAGTCCAGCCGAAACTTGGCCTTTACAAAACACGACCCGTCCAGAGCACGAAAAAAACACCAGTGTCAACCCCAGCGGGGATGTCTTCATTTAAACACGGCTTACCCGGCCCACCCGATGTCAGCAACACAAACCTGAAGACAATGCAGCAGCTGGGAACTGTTGGAACAGGTGACATTGGGATGACACCTGAACGAGGTCCATATACAACTGAGCCTCATGGTGGAACCACTGGACGAGGACCCTTTACAACTGGGCATCATGGTGGAACCACTGGACGAGGGCCCTTTACAACTGGGCATCATGATGGAACCACTGGACGAGGACCCTTTACAACTGGGCATCATGATGGAACCACTGGACGAGGACCCTTTACAACTGGGCATCATGATGGAACCACTGGACGAGGACCCTTTACAACTGGGCATCATGATGGAACAACTGGACGAGGGCCCTTTACAACTGGGCATCATGATGGAACCACTGGACGAGGACCCTTTACAACTAGGCATCATGATGGAACCACTGGACGAGGACCCTTTACAACTGGGCATCATGATGGAACCACTGGACGAGGACCCTTTACAACTGGGCATCATGGTGGAACAACTGGACGAGGGCCCTTCACAACTGGACATCATGATGGAACCACTGGACGAGGACCCTTTACAACTGGACATCAAGATGGAACAACTGGACGAGGGCCCTTTACAACTGGGCATCATGGTGGAACCACTGGACGAGGTCCCTTTACAACTGGGCATCATGATGGAACCACTGGACGAGGGCCCTTTACAACTGGGCATCATGATGGAACCGCTGGACGAGGACCCTTCACAACTGGGCATCATGATGGAACCACTGGACGAGGTCCGTTCACAACTGGTCATCATGATGGAACCACTGGACGGGGTGCCGTTACAACTGTACATCCAAGCGAGACCACTATGGCCTCAGTAAGTAAAGATAACCAAACGGCAGAGGTTAATAATACAATCTCGACGACAGCTAGTGGCCGTGGATTCTATGTCTGCCAAGATAAATCGGAGATCAACGTCACCAAACTATGTGACGGACTCAGGGACTGCCCCGAAGGCTCAGATGAAACTTCCATGATCTGTCAATTATTATCGGACGAGGACTCATGTCCATTATTTGACATCAGCTGTGACAACATCACAAAATGCATTCACGTCTCACAGGTGTGTGACGGTATAGACGACTGCGCTGATGGTAAAGACGAACAAAAGTGTGGCCTCATGTGTGCTGATGGCAGTTTGTACGTCCCCCTTTCATCTGTGTGTGACAACACATTGGATTGTTTGGATGGAAGTGACGAATGGGCCTGGACCGGAACGAACTGCAGCTGCTCAGATTTCCCGTGTCCGACGGGAAAATGCATCTGGGCGCAGGAAATCACCTCCGCTGGGGCTGAATGTTGGGGAAGGAGGACGACACCTGTTGAAAATAACGTGGAGAGGTTCTGCACCAGACATTCGGAGTTTCTGTGTGACAACGACACCAACTGTCGCATAGCCTCAGACAGGTGCGACAACTTCATCGATTGCAAGGACGGCAGCGATGAAATGAAGACTGATATTTTCGGCACCCCGGTGTGCGACTGTTCAAGTTTCGTGTGCCGCACCGGCACGTGCGTCCCCATGAACAGAACATGCGATGGTGTCGATGACTGCGGCGACCTCTCGGACGAAGTTTTGGCCGAATGTACGCCTAACCGCCCCAAAAAATGTTGGTCGCGTCCTTGGGACGACCCCTTCCATTGCGGTGATGGCATGTGCATCGAAAAAATGTACAAATGCGACGATAGAACCGATTGTTTAAATGGGGCCGATGAATACTTCAGCGTGTGCTACCCAGAGCTTGCCTGCACACAATTCAGGTGCTCCAATGGCAAATGCGTCCTTCAGTCTATGGTCTGCGACGACCTCGATAACTGCGGCGATGGTTCCGATGAGCTGTTCTGCACGGCGAAGACCTCCGACATTTCCGATGACGATGACGACGACTTCAGCTGGTTTGGCGATAACTTGGGTTTATATGTGGCGCTGGCCGTGTTCTGCGGGGTGGTCTTATTTTTTGTGATCGTGGCCATCATAGCGGCTGTGGTCAGAAAGAATGTGAACAGAAACGCCAGGGTCGTGCGCTCGAGAGATGTGCGCGCCAGGGTTGCGTACATGACGCCGGTGTCTGCTGGCCCGCCGTCTTATTCTGAGGCTGTGGGCGGAAGTCAGGGGCAGAGGAAAACGGAGTGCAGCTTTGTGAATCCGCTCAGCTCCGGAATGAATACCAGCAAGTAAAGTGGACGCATGTGGTTAATGCAAGCAAGTAAAGTGGACGTATGTACTTAATACCAGCAATTAAAGTGGACGTATGTAGTTAATACCAGCAATTAAAGTGGACGTATGTACTTAATACCAGCAATTAAAGTGGACGTATGTACTTAATACCAGCAATTAAAGTGGACGTATGTAGTTAATACCAGCAATTAAAGTGGACGTATGTACTTAATACCAGCAATTAAAGTGGACGTATGTAGTTAATACCAGAAATTATAGTGGACGCGTGTAGTAAATACCAGCAATTATAGTGGACGTTTTTAGTTAAGTAGACTCATGTAGTTAAAACCAGAAATTAAAGCGAACTTCTGTAGTTAATGCCATCAATTTAAAGAAGACAGAAATTTGACTAAATAATTGAACTAATTTTTACGTTTACGTGTGACTTGAAACGGGAAATGTTTATGGAATAAAGAATTGAAATCATTAAAATAGAAACTTTACGAAGTGAGTTCTTATGGATGCCTTAAAAATTCTAATAGAATACCAATATGTACTGCTAAAGAAACTTTATCGCTGCAGTTATTGAGAGGTCATAACATTAATAAACCATGTTGACTTTTGATAGAGCCGGGGCTACTAAATGCGTTTAGCTCAACATCAATCTATTCAGGACATGCTATACCCAAAGCTCCAGGGTCTAAATTCCACTCCCTCACTCCAGCGTAAGACTTAAAAAGTTTGTAGTTTTAAAAGCATTCAAGTTATTAACACAGTTAAGCAATAGCCTAGAGTCCAATTCCAGCTTAATACATTTTCACGACAATATAATATCATGCTTTAAGTAAAGCAACCGGGTACCCTGATTAATTCAACAGAAATGCCCGGTAACCCTAATTAATTTAGAAAAAAACAATTTTGAACAAAAATAAAATACAAACTAAATCAACAAACCCGTGTTTGAGTTTAGGCCGGCAGCAATCGCTTTAAAAATTTTTAATTAAAAAAACAACATTTCTGAACGATTCAGTTTTATGATTGAGAGATAAAACTGGATTCCATAGGATAATGCATTGCACTGTTTATGATTTAAAAAAAAAATGAAAACCGCAAGTAATAAATAAAAAAAAAAATCAGTATTAAGATAATGAATTTCTTAGAGTTCAAGGTCGTCTGGAGTACGTCCGCATATCTCCAAGAGTCTCACTTGTTTCCAGGCGTTAAAAAGATTGGTGCTTTAAGGAATCTATCGTCCAGCACCGGGGAACCCCCATGTATGGGTGGACAGGACATTGTTAGATAGAAGGTGGCGGGAAATTGTTAGATACAAGGTGGTGGGACATTGTCAGATACAAGGTGGTGGGAAATTGTTAGATACAAGGTGGTTGGAAATTGTTAGATAAAAGGTGGTGGGAAATTGTTAGATACAAGGTGGTGGGACATTGTCAGATACAAGGTGGTGGGAAATTGTTAGATACAAGGTGGTTGGAAATTGTTAGATAAAAGATGGTGGGAAATTGTTAGATACAAGGTGGTGGAAAATTTTCAGATACATGGTGGTGGGACATTGTCAGATACAAGGTGTTGGGAAATTGTTAGATACAGGTTGGTTGGAAATTGTTAGATAAAAGGTGGTGGGAAATTGTTAGATACAAGGTGGTGGGAAATTGTCAGATACAAGGTGTTGGGAACTTTTTAGATACAAAGGTGGTGGGAAAGTGTTAGATACACGGTGTTGGGAAATTGTTAGATACAAGGTGGTGGGAAATAGTCAGATACATGGTGGTGGGACATTGTCAGATACAAGGTGTTGGGAAATTGTTAGATACAATGTGGTGGGAACTTTTTAGATACAAAGGTGGTGGGAAAGTGTTAGATACACGGTGTTGGGAAATTGTTAGATACAAGGTGGTGGGAAATAGTCAGATACATGGTGGTGGGAACTTTTTAGATACAAGGTGGTGTGAAATTGTCAGATACATTGTGGTGTGAATTTTTTAGATTCAAGGTGGCGGTAAATTGTCAGATACAAGGTGGTGGGAAATCGTCAGATGCAAGTTTGTGGAAGTTGTTCGATACAAGGTGGTGGGAAAACAATAGGAAGCTGTTGGACTTATTTTTCCCATCACTATTTTAAGCAGCCGGTATCTGACTCGCCGGTATCTGTCTCACCGGTATCTCACTGAATGGTATCTGATCGGATAGTCTTGATTGTCTGCCCAGGACCGAGACAGTCAGCTGATAACAGCAGGAATCGTAGCACTCGAAATTGGGGATAGTCATTTGCCTAGATTTGCTCTCTTTTTTTTTTAGACGGGGAAGCAAGGAAAGAGAAGCTTTTTTTTTTTTATTTAACAAGTAGTTTTATTCAAATAAATAAAAATGAATAGTGAAGGCAAAGGTACAATTTTGGGTAACACTGTGGTCGTAGACTGCTAGAAATACCATAAAGACGGTGGCGTAGCTGGATTTTTAGCATTAGGGTGAGCACACACATAAGAAAAAAGTCTCACGAGCCCGATTTTTATCATTTAAAAAATTTAGATCTAAATTAAATGCATTTGTTGATATGTTTGAAAAAATTAAAAACCCCAGGGGTTGAAAAGATTATGTATAGATTATTTGTACTAAAACTAAGCTGTGTAAGACTATAAAGTTAAAACAAAATTTACAACAGACCATAGCTTATCCCACAGCCTATCCAACAGCTAGAGCCCACAGATAAGCCCACATCTCAGCCCACAGCTAATCTCACAGCTAATCTCATAGCTAAGCAAACAACTAGGCCAAAAGCTAATCCGACAGCTAATCTTACAGCTAAGCTAACAACTAAGCTTACAGCTAAGCCCACACCTGCGCCCACACCTGAGCCCTCCACCTGCGCCTTCACCTGAGCCCGAAACCTAGCCCACACCTTGCCCAAACCTGAGCTCCACCTGAGCCCACACCTGAGTCCACACCTGAGCCCACACCTAGCCCAAACCTGAGCCCACACCTGAGCCCATACCTGAGCCCACACCTGAGCCCACAGCTGAGCCCACACCTGAGCCCAACCTGTGCCCACACCTGAGCCCACACCAGAGCCTACACCTGAGCCTAAACCTGAGCCCAAACCTGTGCTCACACCTGAGCCCAAACTTGAGGCCACACCTGAGCCCACACCTGAGCCCACACCTGAGCCCAAACCTGAGCCCAAACCTGAGCCCACACCTGAGCCTAAACCTGAGTCCAAACCTGTGCCCACACATGAGCTCAAACCTGAGCCCAAACTTGAGTCCACACCTGAGCCCACACCTGAGCCCACACCTGAACCCACACCTGAGCCCACGCCTGAGCCCACACCTGAGCCCATCGAAAGATCATTTGAGGGAAGAGATCGGGGATCTTTTTTAACCATTATCTCAAAATATAGTCCCGTCAGCCGACGTTACTACCCCAGAGATAAACGTCTCAAAGCCAGACTTAGGCTTAGATGGACGGATGATGTGGGAAAAGATCAAGAACAGCTGGGAGTCCCAGCATGAAAAAAGCATTAGTTTGGTCTGAATGGAAGGAAGATGTGAGGCAGACCAAAGCTCTACATGGGCTGTAGCGCCACAGGGATGGATGGTCTGAGTGGAAGGAAGTGGTGAGACAGGCCAAAGCCTCACATGGGCTGTAGCACCACAGGGATGAATGGTCGGAGTGGTAGGAAGATGTGAGGCAGGCCACAGCTCTACAGGGACTGTAGCGCCACAGGGATGGGTTGTCTGAGGAGAAAGAAGAGGTAAGCAGGCCAAAGCTCTACATGGGCTGTAGCGCCACCAGGGAATGATGTTCTGAGTAGAATAAAGTGGTGAGGCAGGCCAAAGCTCTACATGGGCTGTAGCGCCACAGAGATGGATGGTCTGAATGGAAGGAAGTTTTGAGACAGGCCAAAGCCTCACATGGGCTGTAGCACCACAGGGATGAATGGTCTGAGTGGAAGGAAGATGTGAGGCAGGCCACTGTTCTACATGGACTGTAGCGCCACAGGGATGGGTTGTCTGAGGAGAAAGAAGAGGTAAGCAGGCCAAAGGTCTACATGGGCAGTAACGCCACAGGGATGGATGGATGGATATTCGTGTAAGCCGACGTTACCACCCCAAAATTACCCCCATCCACACCCCCCCCCCCCATTTTAAATGAAGAAAATCAAAAAAAAAAAAAAAAAAAAAAAAATAAAAAAAAAAAAAAAAAAACAACAAAAAAAAACAACAAAAAAAAAAATTCATAAAACGCAGAACAAGAAAAAAAATCCAACAACGTATTATGGAATCAACAGTTTCCTCGAAACAAAAATATTAACTTAAATTCTGGTGAAATAATGTTTGATCTTTTTAATTAAAATAGCATTAAAATTTGGAGATTTATTTCAATATAGTCTTCGGATTTCAATAACTTAATATCTCAGCTTTATTTTGATGTTTCTTACTGTGTACAAGTATACAATCATTTCCCCCAAAGATGGGTTTTTCCAAAAGGCAGCAACCATTGACGGCCGCCACGTGTGAAAATTGTGAAACGCTAAGCAGGAGTTGTTACGAGGATATTTAACAAATGGAGGATATTCAATTTTGCAGTTTCCCTTGGGAAAAATAAAATGCAATAATGAAGATTCAGGCGGCCTAGAAATACTATTTTAAGAGTTACACGATATGTGGTTTTGTTTAGTTACTTTGCAAATAATTTGAGAGTTGAAGTCTGAAGTCTGGTTTGGACGAGCCACGGTCAAGAACGGCAACTGTACAGCGCGATTTTAATCAGAATATTGGGTAACTCACCCTGGGGACGACAGCATTTACTTAAACAAACGTGAAGTGTGGTGGGGGGGGGGAATTGACCTCGCGCCGTCTGAGCCTGAATCTCTAGGGTTTGAGAGTACAAATCAGAAAACACAGTTTGAAACTCGTCTTTCTAAGGTTTCACCACCATCGGAAGTTGAAATGTTCTGCGATCAATTGAAGGAAGGGAGAGAATGAGATGTAAACTAGGTCAAAGTCAGCGTCAACGAAACCTTCCACGTTTTATATTGACCCACAGGAGAGAGAAAAACTGTACTCAATTTATTTCTATCAATCAATTATACTAAATATATCAACTATCAGATCCCATCAATAATTTACGCAATCAGATCCCACCAATGACATAATCTTTCAGATCCAACCAATAATCTAAACTTTGAGATTCCAATACAAAAAAGTCACAGTAAACTCAATCCTCCGAATGCCTCAAGCGATGATCTTTTCCTTGATCCAAAACTTATTGGCTGACAGAATCACGTGAGCTTTGTTGACCATCCCTGGTCATTAGCTTTTTTTCGTCAACAATTTGCAACTCTGCGACATTTTCTGACCGGTTTTACCGCCATTTTTGGTGATACTGAGTCAAAGCCTGAAGTGATGATGTTCATAATGTCGGGTACCATCCGGGGGGATTAACACAGTCAGCTGATCCAGGGGCGGGCACAACTCAGGTGGTTGAATGTCCCTTCATGCGTCGGTTTGGAAAACAAAATAATCTCATAGATTTTTTTGCTGCATTTGTTTTTAACATTTTATAATTATTAAAATCTCTCCCCCCCCACCCCCAATAAAATTGGTCGGGTCGCATATTATATCTCTTATATACATTACGCTTCTGGTATGACTCGTGGACTGCTTCCTAATTTACTGCTTTCATTTTCGGCTCCTTACTAATCAGCGAATTCGGGACTTAGAGTATACTATAAATAATTCAATACGAGTGGATCAAGATGTGTGTGGTACAGCCTGCGAGGAAAAGTAAAAAAAAGTGGGGTGGGGACAGATTCAGAATTAAGTTCGGACACTGGTCATCCGTCAGTTCACAATCGCTAGGAAGGTGATGGGTTAAATCAGCGTTTCCCAGGGTTTACAGTTTGGAGGACCGGTGGACAGTTGTCTAATTAATGTTGAAGTGGGGGTAATATGGATTTCTGACAAAAGTCTAGGTCATCTTGAACTTGACATAACTCTATATAACCATTCCCGTTTCTATGAATTCATGTACAGTTTCTATGCTATGAGCTACTGTAAGGTTTCTATACCTAGTTTCAATGTACAGATTTTTCACGAACAATGTACTTTTTATAAGTTAACTAGATAGAGCACTCCAAACATGGGCGGCGAGAACTTCCCATCTACTTAAGTTACTTGACAAAACAAGTCACGCACATTTAAGGATCCCAATATTTGCTACACCCCTTCCCCCATGATACGTCACTGCACACTTTTTATTTCACGCCCATGAACCATATTAATATTCTCATGTCCTAACCACTTTTAAACCGAATATATTTTAACACAATGCTTAAATTGAGACGATTTCATTTCCGAAATGAAAATATTACGCACCAAACGCATTGCCTTATTAAAAATAGATATATATCATTTATCGTAGTTATCGGGAATTTATATTTTGCGCGCTAGTGAACTCATTATTGAACCACACTCTGGTGAAATATAACCTGCGTGGTGGTGCTGGTGTTTGACATTTGCTGGTGAATTATATATATAGATGTTTGAAAGAAAGGTTCAATCATGAGTTCAGGAACGTGCAAAATATAAATCCCAATAACTACGCTAAACGATATATTTTTTTATATGACGCAACTGCGTTTGGCGCGTAATATTTTCGGAAAATGAAATTGTCTCAATTTAAGTATGGTGTAAAAAATATTCGGTCTAAAAGTGGTTGGGACATCAGGATATTTATTAGACAACAGAGTATTTAATATAGTACAGGGGGCGTGAAATAACAAGTGTGCAGTGAAGTATCCTATGGGGAGGGAAATAGCAAAAATTGGGATTCTTAAAAGTGCGTTACTTGAGTTCAAGTTTTGTCAAGTAACTTAGGAGATGGGAAGTTCACGCACTGCTTTCGCCAAAGTTTGGCGGGCTATAAATAAAAATTGTGTTTGCTTCCTAATGAGCTAATTTGGCGCTGAGATTATTTTCCCCAGCATGTGCTATAAGCAGCGTATTTTGTGACGTATATTTGTGTCTAGAAAAAGGCGTACTTAATAGTGTGTTAGTAATGGAGTTTTTTTAAATTTAATAACGAGACGTTTAGCACAAGAATCATTGGTTTGTAACACAATTAATAAAATGAATTCTGAAATGAGCGATAGACTTTTTCTATCGATGGATTATTTTTTTCCCAAAGACATCTCTATGTCAGGATCCGACAACTGCCTGTTCCTATCAATGGTTTATTTCTTGACAAAAAACGGTTGGTCTGCAATGCACTCTCACTAGGACACACGGCTTTAGATTTCGTTGCATCACACTGGGGACAGATTTGGAAACGCTTGTCCTGTATTTCTTTCCACCACAACTCAAGTTATCACAACAAATCAGGAGTACTATCAATGCGTGTAAACAGGTCATGAGGTTTTGGTGGTGAGGATGAAATTCAAGCTCTATCCAACATTCTAAATGCTACCGTTGCCATTTACTTCAAGCATGCCACCCCACCACCCCCCCCCCCCACACACACACATCCCGCCTTGCATTTACAATTCTGGAAATACTCTCTTCATTTACCTTTCTGCACTCAGGACAATTGGACAACTGTCACTACCGATCCTACCGATTCCTATTATGTCTCCAGAGCAGCATTTACTGCCTTATGATAAAACCAACACATCCGTCCTCAGTCATTTTTTCTCTTCCATGCAAAATGACAGTGTCGTCTCCTACTACAAAATTCCTCTGCGACATTTACAGTAAAACTTTTAAAACAAAATCCAGCCTGGCCAAACGCAATAATATTCCCTGCCACGACAAATTGTTTTAGTTTGACGCTTGCACTAAACGTTTCACACCGCAAAAACTCACACAACTCCCCCCCCCCCCCCCCCCCCCCACTGACATATCACCCGACTCCTACTCACGTAGCACCTTCTTCCAGTGCGATTCCTGCAACAAAACTTTTCAAACGCGAACCTCTCTGGCTAAACACAAGAAAAACAATTGCTCCCTAAAACTAAATGCTTGTCAAAAAATGCAATAAGAGGTTCACTACACGGGTTTTTTATCTATGCACAGCAAAGTTCATGCACAATTCTTGTAGTGCAAAGCAAGGTTTCCAAACCAAAGCAGTCTCAGCAGACATACACAAAATCCTCTTCCCGTTACCACAGGTATTTCTTCACCTAACATCTGTCTTCCCGACTAAGAGTACAACATTGTGAGTCCAGACCAGCAGTGCAAACCACTTTCATGCGCTACACTGGCCTGCTGAGCATAATACATTCAGCAAGTACTGAAGATGCTGCCACAACGTGAAATAAGCTTGACCACCTTTGCGGGAGCCACCTGTGTCTTTTACAACAACTTCTCACGCAGCAAGCTTCAGGAGCTAAACATTATCGTGAACACATTCGGGAATACAACTGTTCTCTTGCTTTTTTTGCCATGGATGCCCATATGACTCAACATCCTGGCCACGGACCATACTGTTTTCAAATACAGGGGAAAATTTGTCACAAAATCTTTCCACTATTCACTAAAACTTCTACCTCTCCAGGATATGGACCGTTATACGTTTTGGACACAGTGCACGCAACTGAAAATTGCTTACAAAAAGAAGCAAACTCTGCATGCAGCGAAAATGTACTTTTCCAGCTAGATGCTATGCTCAGTGTAACCAATCCCTTCGCTTAATCATAAAAAAAAACGTGCAAGAAATCGCTCAGGCAAATCCACCAGCTTGTGCATGAATGGTTTTCAAGGAAAACACTGATCCACGACGATACAATGACCCGACATGTCACACCGATGTTACGCACTGGCTTCTCTTGTGAGAAATTAATCTCCTATTTTAAATTTATGGCTCGCTCAAACAGTGCCTAACAAAGGACGATACCATAGAGAAAAATAAAATAACAAAAGTACGACACCCAAAACAGTAACAATTACAATTAATAAGATTTAATTTAGTAATAATAAAATTACAAAACAAAAGAAAATATAAATACAAATCATCAACTTACAGTATGGTAGATCTTGTACCGGTACACAGTTAACACAGTACAATGTGCCAATGAATAATGATGAATGATCAATGCGAATAAACACATATAATATAAGTACACAAAGAATAATACACGTCTCATGAAGTTAAAAATATCTATCAATCTCCGTCCTCTGTCTGTCCCTGTCAATCCTGTATATATGTGGGTCTACCGACGCGCCTAGAACGCCCTTACTTTTCTAATACAATCGAGAACGTTCCATAAGATACTAGTAGACAAACTAATTGGAAGTTTAATTGGAAGTCGGTAGTAAACAAGATACACAAAAGAGATCTAACCACGCCCACAACAAACGCTACCGTCTGCTAGGAGTCTAATGCGGGGGTCAACGAAAGTTCACGCGCGGGGGAAAAGTGTACTGCATAACAACGATTTGCGGTGATTTCCGTTGCGGAAGATGGCGAACCCCGTGCCGAAAGGGACATTTGCATCCATCCCCGAGGCAACTCCTGTAAGCATAGTTTCACACTCAACATGAATAGCGATCCAATGGTTTACCCACTTTTATTTCCTTATGGGGATGTTGGCTGGCACAACTATTTACAACATGTTCCTGGTAAACAAAAACAAACACCTAGCGCATCGGGCGTACTGAATGCCAATTATACGTGTATAGATTAACAATGAGGAATGCATTTAATAATTTGCATTCCAGCAGCCAACTATTCCAACAGTAAATCGTAGATGCGTACGTTAAAACAGAGGGCTCACCCCTCAACTATCTCAGAATACATCGACACAATCTGCGCGAGGAACATACAAGGGACTATTACGCGCCACTTCAAGCGAAGGTTGTAAATAACAACGCACGTGTAAGCAACATGATCATTTTACCGTCCACATTTCCAGGAAGTCCCAGATAAATACAACAAAACCATCAGGATGCCATGACCATAGATAGAACGTACATTCGGAAAGCGTGATTGATTTATCACTTTAACATATAATACTCAACATGTTTTATATTAATAATACAAAGTAAAAAAAAAATCTGTCAAGCAGTGAGCGTCATGTGTAACGGTTGAACCAAGGTTAAGAAGGTTTTATAAGCACGTGACTATTATAATAATCATAAAAAAAGCCACGGGTATTGCGTAGGACTGTCTTTAGGACTATCTTGAGGACTGTCTGTAGGACTGTAAGTAGGAATGTGTGTAGGAATGTTGTAGGACTATCTGTACACATGTCTGTAAGCTCTGTCTATAAGACTGTTGTTTAAAGGTCAGCAGGAAGGGTGTAAGACTTTTTTTAAGCCTTTAGTGTAAAGGCCGGCCTATACTATAGATAATGAAAAGTTGACTCATGTGTAACACGTGAACTCACCGAGTATTTCTCTCAATACCCGGGCCGGTGTAAAAAAAAACTGAATCCTGTTAAGCTCTATTTTTACACTGCCGTATGCTACAGCGGGCACCAACTAGTTATAAATAGTTCTCTACGTAGCAATGTCAATAACACTTCCGTATGGCGTTCATTTCACTAAATAAAATTCCCGATAACTGCGCTAGATGAGATTCTTAAAAGTACCGCGAGTGCGTTTGGTGCGTAATAGTTTCTTTTCTTTTAACGAAATAGTCTCAATTTACATAGGATGGTATAAGTGTGCGGTATGACTGGTGGCGTGAAAAAGGTTTGTGGTTGCCAACCCAGAGAGGGGCCTGTGTGGCTGGCACTCATTCGGATTCTTACAAAGTGCGTTACTTGAATGAATGTTTGTCAGGTAACTTTGGTAGATGGGAAGTTCGCGCATTGCCGCCCCCAGTGTTTTGCGAGCCATAGTTAGTTGTAGTGTAATTTGAAGCTGTCAATGTTAACCCGTACTTAAAAGAAGACAAGTTATGTCATAAAAATTTCCAACGAAGAGACTCCCATTTGTAGATGTCGTAATGGATTTAATTTCATTTTTAAATATGGAAAAGCGTAATGATATCGTCCAACCACTGTAAGTCTATGACATCGAGATTTGGCTGTAATAAAAAAAGTTCCGCACAAGCCTGGAGGCAAAGTACCACGATAGGCTCTGAGACGAAATCTAACAGTAGACAAAATGGTCATAAATACGTGCTCCAACCAATGAATAATGTTGATAAAAAAATTAGACGACAGTGCAATCTACTTTCTCTTAGAACCAATCTTCCGCTGATTAGTGTCCCCAACATTATTTTTATCATCCATGGATATGCTGGTCAATCAAGCAAACAACTGTTCGGTTCTCATCGGTTATAGAAAAAACAACAACATTTATTTGAATATTTTTATATTTTTAAAAATTGTTTTGAAATTTTTAACACACGAGTGAGTAAAATAATAAGTGGAATTTAATAACCGCTTCAACTCTTCTTCTTCTTCTTTATTTTGAGGGCCCACGATCAATGAATTGATCATTCTGGATCCTATGTTTCAGAGGGGTTTGCGATGTTACTGTGCATGGGATGCTTCACTGGATGCAAGGGCGAATCAGCAGTGGTGTTATGAACTGGGGGTTGGAATACAGGAGGCAATAGACACAAATGTGTCGAGTGTAGCCGCCTCAACTGTTGCTTTTGGAAGCTTGTTCCAGTCCCCTATAGTCTTCGGCAGGAATGAGGAGCTCCTGTAATTGGTTCTTGTTTTTACCAGCCGGAACTGTCTTTCGTGGCTTCGTCGGAGTCTAGGGGGAAAGATGAACGAGTTTCTGTTTGATTCCGCAGCAGTGGACCAGCCCATTTGTTATCTTGTACAACATGGTGAGCCTGGATAGTCGTCGTCGTTCTTCCAATGTCGACCAGCCCAGTGTTTCTAGCATGCTGCCAACACTTGAGGTGTTTCTGTAGCGATTCAGGACAAAGCGTGCTGCTCGTCGCTGGACCGCCTCCAACCTATCGATGCTTTTCTGGGTAAATGGGTCCCAGACTGTAGAAGCGTACTCTAAAATAGGCCGGACAAAGGCTTTATAGGCTTTTTCTTTCACGCTTGAGTTTCCGCTCTTCAGATTGCGCCTTAGGAACCCCAGGGTCTTGTTTGCCCGGTTACACACACTGTTAATGTGCTCGTCCCAGCGGACCTCTCTTTGGATGGTAACACCCAAGTACTTTACGGAGGCAACTGGCTCAAGAATATGGCCATGCAGTTCGTAAGAGTGCTTTAGAGGGAATCTGCTTCTGAAGACTGACAGGGTCTGGCACTTCACGGGATGAAATTCCATGTCCCAGCTCATCTCCCACTCAGCTAACCGATTGAGGTCTTGTTGAAGCTGGCTCTGGTCAGAGCTGTTGACGATTGTCCTATATACCGCCGTGTCGTCTGCGAACAGTCTTGCTTGAGAGGTCAGCTTCTCGGGCAGATCATTGATATATGCTAGGAACGAACAAGGGCCTAGCACTGAGCCCTGGGGGACCCCTGACTTAACACCGACATAGGAGGAGGTTTTGCCATCTACCACTACCTGAACCGGACAGAACCGGCTCTAGCACACTGCTGTCCTCTTCGCCACAATATGAACTGAAACTTACACAATCACACATATTTCAGATCAATATTTGTAACAATTGTACTATCCTACATTGGCTGAACAATGAGCAGTATGTCAAACTATTGCACCATCCTACAATGGCTGGACAATGAGCAGCATGTGAAACTATGAAACTATCCTACATTGGCTGAACAATGAGCAGCATTTCAAACTATACGGCAGTATCCTACATTGGCTGAACAATGAGCAGCATGTCAAACTACGGCACTATCCTACATTGGCTGAACAATGAGCAGCATGTCAAACTACGGCACTATCCTACAATGGCTGGACAATGAGCAGCATGTCAAACTATGGGACTATCCTACATTGGCTGAATAATGAGCAGCATGTCAAACTATGACACTATCCTACATTGGCTGAATAATGAGCAGCTTGTCAAACTATGGCACTATCCTACATTGGCTGAACAAGGAGCAGCATGTCAAACTACGGCAGTACCTTACATTGGTTGAACAATGAGCAGCATGTCACACTATGGCACTATACTACAACGTCTGTACAATGAGCAGCACGGTCAAAGTGTAGAGAAGATATTTTGAAACTTAGAAATATAAAAAGAAGACAAAGACATTATGTTTTCTTTCAATAAAAACCCGCCCAACTAATTGTAACATTAGTTTGGTTTATTTTAACATATTGTGAAATGTTTCACAGTCCAATTGTCTCACAGTAAGCTACGACAGACTCTGACTCTAGTATTAACTTATGAATTCGTTAACAACAACTGGAGATGCGCCATTGTTAGATGTTCAAGATGGACACCAAAGAGCGTGAAACGTTGCTTTGTGACGTATCAGGTGTACCACCCACCCTTTAAATGACGTCGTACCCAAAAAACGATGACGTCAACAGCGCTGTTTGTCAAACGAATTTAAAAGCTGGCTTTGACAAAATGTCGTGTGTGCTATCCTTGACATTGATCTCTGAATGCCGAGAAGGGAGGAACAGATGTGTCTGCAAGGTTAGATTGAAAGAAGAGATATGGGATCATGGAATGAAAGATGATGGGCTCAAGAGAGACAGAGTGAGAAAGAAATACACAGCGAGGGAAAGAGAGAGAGAGAGAGACCATTGGCGGCAAGGAGAAAGAACGATAGACAGATGGATTAATTGATAGATATATAAATAGATATATAGATATATAGATAGATAGACAGACAGACAGACAGACAGACAGACAGACATACAGACAGACAGATAGATAGATAGATAGATAGATAGATAGATAGATAGATAGATAGATAGATAGATAGATAGATAGATAGATAGATAGATAGATAGATAGATAGATAGATAGATTGATAGATTGATAGATAGATAGATAGATAGATAGATAGATAGATAGATAGATAGATAGATAGATAGA
>CAXITT010000032.1:1876729-1897351 GCA_964033795.1 Lymnaea stagnalis
AAAAAAAAAAAGATTGAAAAAGGGGGGGGGGGGACAAGGTAAAGATCAAGATGTAGATTGCTTGCCTCGACATGAAAACATGCCAGGAAATTCAATGTAAATTGGAACAGGAAAAAGGGCCAGATTGCCCGTTTTAAAAATGCACTAAATACCTCAATTTTTTTATATATTTTCTGCAACTTGTCAAATTTTTGAGATAGCCAAACAACAAGCACTGCACGCGATTAAAGTGTGCATGTTGTTTGTAGGGTGTTTGGTTTCCGTGTGACTTAAAGAACTCCCTATCTTTACAGTGTGCACAGTTCAGTGTTTAAAGTGCGCATGTTCTTATAGGGTGTTGTGTTTGACTCAAAATAAAGTTATTGCGTGAAAAGATCAGGTAGTGATAGATCCCTGCAGGTATTGCATGTTGGAGTAAAGTTAGTTTAGAATTTGGAGGTCTGAGAAGCATGGGGATGGAGGGGTACGTGTGGTGGGGAAGAAGGTCAGGGAATGAAAACATGAAAGAATGAGGAAGGGAGAGAATGAGAAAGGGAGAAAGTAAGAGAATGAGATAATAAGAAAGTGAGAAAATGAGAAAGTGAGATAATGAGATATGAGAAAGTTAGAGAATGAGATAATAAGAAAGTGAGATAATGAGAAAGTGAGATAATGAGATATGAGAAAGTGAGATAATGAGATAATAAGAAAGTGAGAAAATGAGATAGTGAGAAAATGAGAAAGTGAGAAAATGAGATAGTGAGAAAGTAAGAGAATGAGATAATAAGAAAGTGAGATAATGAGAAAGTGAGATAATGAGATATGAGAAAGTTAGAGAATGAGATAATAAGAAAGTGAGAAAATGAGATAGTGAGAAAGTGAGAAAATGAGATAGTGAGAAAGTAAGAGAATGAGATAATAAGAAAGTGAGATAATGAGAAAGTGAGATAATGAGATATGAGAAAGTTAGAGAATGAGATAATAAGAAAGTGAGAAAATGAGATAATAAGAAAGTGAGAAAATGAGATAATAAGAAAGTGAGAAAATGAGATAATAAGAAAGTGAGAAAATGAGATAATAAGAAAGTGAGAAAATGAGATAATGAGAAAGTGAGAAAATGAGATAGTGAGAAAGTGAGAAAATGAGAATGTCAGATCATGACAGAAGGTAATGTAAGACAACGATAATGATAGAATTAGAAAGTGAGAGAATGGATGAAATGAAGAAAAAAATGAAAAATAAGTGGGTGAGAGTGAGATAAAGAGAGCGTAAGAGAACGAGAGAATGACATAAGAGGAAGCGATAGAGGCACATAAATGCGTATGACTAAATAATAAAGTGAGAGGATGAGAGAAATAGATAATAATAGAATGAGAGAATTAGAGAATGAGAAAGTGAGATCATGAGACCAATGAGAGAATTGTGGGAAGAGAATGAGAGAATGAGAAAGTGAGATAATAAGAAAGTGAGAAAGTGATATAATGAGAAAGTGAGAAAATGAGAGAATGAAAAAGTGAGAAAATGAGAATGAGAGAAAAAAGAAAGTGAGAGAATGAGAGAGTAAGAGTTTAATAGAATGAGAGAAAGAGAAAGTGATAGAGTAAGAATGAGAGAATGAGAATGGGTAAAAGGGAGATAATGAGAGATTGGAAACAAGATAAACAGAAAGCAAGAGAATGAGAGAAAGAGAAAGTTGGAGAATGAGAGAATGCGAAAGTTGGAGAATGAGAGAATAAGAGAATGCGATAAAAATAAAGAATGAGAAAGTGAGATAATGAGATAATGGGGAAGTTAGAGACTGAGAATTAAATAACGCGAAGGAGATAATGAGAAAGTGGCATAAATATAATGCGAGAGAGAAGGCCATGAGAACATAAGAGAAAGACTTGGTGACAGAATGGGAATACGCGAGAAATATCTGTCGAGAGAGGGAGAAATTGAGACGAGAAGAGAAAGAGAAAATGAGCAGAATGGGAAGTGAGAGAATGATAGAGCGAAGAATCAGAAAGCGAGAGGACGTCAATAATATAGAATGAAAAATTGAAATGACGTTACAAAGAACATTGTTCACCGTGTGACGTCATGTTCTGTCAAGTAATGAAGAAATGTTTAGATTGAATGATATGGAACACACGTTTTAACTGTATTGTTTTGGGGCTTGTGTGGCTCATCCAGAGAAATTATTTACAATGGTGTCCCATTAACTGATCAGAATGAGAAATTATGCACCATGGTACAGTGGTGTGAAACTACCTGATCGGAGTGAGAAATTATGTACAATGGTGTGATACTAACTGATAAGAATGAGAAATTATGTACAATGCTGTGACGTTAACTGATTCATGTCAACTAACTTAGATTTAATTTAGATTAATAAACACACAATATAATATATCAACAACCATAATGCTCCACGAGAAAATGCCTCTAGTAATATCTTATTTGAACATCTCAACGTGTAAACCAAGGTCCTTGTGGTTTCCCGGTGAATCTATCTTCGCTCATGTACCTTTCCTTGCGAGGTGAAGAAGACGCCCATGCATCTGAAAGCTCATCTTGCCACAAAGCTAGCTCCACCGTGGCAAGGATGAACTCATCGGAAACTCTTAGTTCTCTTCGTTTGTCCTTGACCTTCATGACCCGCCGGATGTACTCTTATAGGCTCATGGATTCAAGCAAAAACCCCAATCGTGTACTTTTCCCCCCATATGCTCCGCCACAGTACTACGCTAGCGCAACCGCACGTGGCCCGGGGGTGGGGGAGACAACCCATTAAGATAAGAATAGCCCAGCAGATCACGGACAACCGGAACCGGGTATATCCGACCAGGCTAACGAGGAAATCATAGCACAACAAGTAAGGCCGCTAAGTTGAAGATGTGTCTGGTTTAATTTCACTCTTGATTTGTAAACAAACTGTGTTGAAGGACGCTTCTGAGAAGAATGGATTAGGTTGAAAAAAAAGAAAAAAAAACTACCCAAGAGTTTCTGATCAAAACCATAATAAGTAATTAGGTTTAAATTTAGTTCTGATAACTTGAAGTGTCCTGTCTGCCCTAAGTCCCGTCTTATCAAGGTCCTTTCTTATCTAGGTCCTGTTATACCTAGATCGTGTTTTCGCCAGGTCATTATATTTTTAGGCTCTGCCTTCTCTAGGTCATTATATCTTTAGGTCCTGCCTTCTCTAGGTCATTGTGTCTTTAGGTCCTGCCTTCTCTAGGTCATTATGTCTTTAAGTGCTATCTTCTCAGGTTCTAAAGTTCTAGCTTTAGGTCCTCCTTTCTCTGGGTCATTATAGCTATAGGTCATTTCTTCTCTAGGTCCTTATAATTCTATGTCCTGCGATTTAAAGGTCCCGCCTGCCTTAGCCGGTCAACTCGTTCGATCTAGAAATGTAAGCTAGATTCGAACAGTGGGTACTTTCTATTAAAGTCGACAGTTAAAACTAATGCAAAATTAAATGCTAAAATTTAAATACAACAAGAAACCAAGCAAGCATTATTTTGAGTGGTTATCGCAGAGCTGTGCATGCCCAGCATTTGGCTCTGTGAAAACACTTCATTTCTGTAATAAACCAAATGTAGGTTGAGACTCTCTAACCCTAATTAGATTCTCGTGCAATTTCAGCTTTTTTTACTATAAGTAAAGTTGTGAGAGTATTTAGGCAATGGAGAAATGTTTCAGTCAGACACGCATCCTAATGTTGTAACATATGTATGAAAGTCTTGACGTGTCTTTTGTTCAGCACCGGCCCTGTGGTTGCTGGCGTCCCCGGCAAGCTTAACTTGGCACCCCTTTGAAGGACAATCATTAAGATTTTGCAAGGAAAAAAAAACTAAGGGTCAAGTAATGAGTTTATAACCTATATTGTTTTAAGAAGCATCTAGTTATAAGAAGCGTATATATTGATACACGAGGAACTATAACAGGATACTTTCTGAGGGGAAACCCAAGATCCACAACCAATAGGCACTCTTCACAACCAGCCCCTTCAGTAACTTGCATATGTTGATGACATAGCACTGTTACGGACAACTAGTAAATGTATGAAGAAAAAAAAAGCAGGACTATGCCAAGAGAAGAACAAAGAAACGAAACCATTTAAATTAGAAACCAGACTTTTGAAAAAGTAAATCAATTCAAATACCAAGGATATTTATTAAATGCAAGAAGTGAGTTACTGAAAGAAATTAAAGATAGAAAATACTCAAAAGTAAAAACATTACAATAGAAAAGAAAGAAAACTATTTATAAAACTTATCAGACCAGTTGTAACATTTGTGAGTGAAACTTGCACCCTAACATAAAATGTCAGAAAAACAATTAAACACATGGGAGAGGAAAAGCTCTCCAGAAAATATACGGACCAGCAAAGGATGCATACGGATGGAGATTACGAACCAACCAGGAAGTGCAGAGTCTATACCCGGATTCGACACTAGCTGGATACTTCGACAGAATGATGCCACGTGACAGATTAGTGAAGAGAGTGCACCACCAAAACCCAAGAGGAAAACTTCTTAAATGCTTTGCTGGATGGATGATGTGGAAAAAGATCTAACGCTGCTAGTACTCAAAGCATGGAAAAGAAAGGCATCAGTTAGGTTTGAGTGGAAGGATGTGGTGAGGCAGCCCAAAGGGTTCAATGTTTTTAAAAAAGAAACAACAATGAACAGAAATATTGTTTTTCTTAACTTGTAATTTGGACAATATGAACAATTGTCCAACCGGGGACATTTTCTTTCTAGCCTTTAGATTGTGTACAGCCATAACTCAATGCACCTTTTGTCAACAGTGACTTTGCCGCCACTTCCTGTGCACCAGCATACGCTTTCTGTAGCATGGGATACAAACATGTTGCACTCAATTATTTTTCTTCCATGCCGCCCACTTGTAATGCCTATTCCAATGTCGGAAGATCGTTGATGGTGACCTAAGCACATGGCGCCCCGAGTTGCCGGTACCTCGAGTCGGCCATGTTTCTGTTGAATTTTTCTTTTTTACTACACATGGCCGTGTCTCTGTCGTGTTGTCTTATCGAGATGTGCACTGTACGGGCTCTAACTATTTTACAATTGACTGGGATCTATTTGCTTGTTTCTCGTGGTGGTACTTCTTTGCTATGATGGTCAAGCACGGATTGCCCCTAAGCTTTTTGCTACTGAGATGATCTCGAGTTAAAAAGAAAAAAAAAAAAAAGAGGTGGTGGCGGAGGTGAAAACTTTGAGCGGCTGCCAGTCTCTTTAGGATGCCGCCAGAGGTTTATTAAAAAAGTTACCTTCATTTATTACCGTATAATGGTTTATTTAGTTTAAAAACAACAACAACAACAACAACAAAAAACAACAACAAAAAACAAACAAACAAAAAAGAAAACCAACAACAACAAAAGCATTTAAGATGATGTAGTATTTTAAGGAATGTAACAACTTATTCAGATTTATACATAATAAAAGACTTCACATAAACACAAAAAAAAAGTGTTTTTTGTTTTGTTTTCCGTCAGCTTGTTTAGTCTTCCGACTTGGCTCCTCCCAAGCAAAGGAGTTATCGGAAACTTGTACAGTTATTTAATTATCCCCCTTGTTGGAAATCATTAAAAATAAAATTAACGTACAGACGCACAATTTAACATTTACAATAGATAAATTATTTATAAAAAAAAAGAAAAAGAAAAAGAAAGAAAGAAAAAGCAGATCTGAAAATTTGAAACGAAACAAAATGCGATAATATGGTTGTGGCTTTAGTAGTTTTACGCGATAGCTCGACCTACTGTCAATGGTTAAAGTCAAGGTGCTACACTCACGGTCTTAACGAACAAACACATTTTTAGGGAGTAAGAGCAGAAAAGACATTGAGCGTTTCTTGTCCAAATGTAAAGGCGACACTTGGAGTGCGAATTGTGGGAGCTTCACGCTGTCCTGTGACAGGGTCTGAAACTAAATAGTCACGTGATACAGGCGTTTGTCCACATGTTAAGGCGACACTTGGAGTGCGAATTGTGGGAGCTTCACGCTGTCCTGTGACAGGGTCTGAAACTAAATAGTCACGTGACACAGGCTGACACGGCTCAGGAAATAATTTGCTCCTTAAAGGTAGCTATGAAAGTGACGTCACCAGGCTTGGCATCCAGAATAAACCGGTTGCCCTAAATTGGTTTAAAAAATTCGTTAGAAAACGATGGCGAAGTACATACTGATTAATCCTCTACTGTCTTTGCTTACGTGTAAGATTTCTGGCTTGTAAATCCGTTAAAATAACGTGTCCATGAAGCCTACAGTCATTTACTCTATCAGGATTGGAGAGTTTAAGATTTGAAAAAAAAAACATTTTAAAAAATCTTCAGAAAAAAAAAAGTGCAAATATTAAAAATAAATTACATGAGTGAAAACGTTGGACTATATTTTACAAATATCACTAGTTAATATAAACTAGTCATTTAAAAAAAAAAAATTCAAACTTCCAACGAGACTTTCAAAGTAGAGCAAATTATAGATAACCAGCAGACGATGCTGCAGACAAGTGGTCCCGGTCTCGTAGACTGGTCCGTGCGTGGTAAATGAATGGGGCGGTACAAGGACTTAAGCCAGCGTCCCGAGTCAAAAGATAAATACAAACCATTGCTAAACCTGATGCGTGGGCAAAGATGATCTGGACTTTCTACTCAGCAACGACTGTTCGAATAGACACACACTAAGAAGATGACGATCTCTAGTCTCGATGTTCCAAACAAAATTTTCTTTCCTTTCTTTTTATTTGAATTACAAACGTAAGCAGAGACAGAATAAAAAGCTAAGTGAAGCAGTGCTCATAAAGCCCCCATACCTCAGTCAACAATTCCCTCCTTTTCACCAAAATCAACAAACTCCACCCATCTCTGATGGCCGCCAAACCAATCATGCCACAACCCACTTATGCCCCAATTTAACTACTGCCACAATCCCGCTTATGCACCAATCCCACCCATACCACTATCCCACTTGTGCCCCCATACCATTTACGCCACCTTACGACTTATGCCAACATGCTACTCATGCTCAAACACCACTTACGTCCACACACCAGTTCTGCCCTCTCATCCCACTTATACCAACACCCCACTTATGTTCTAAACGCACTTATGCAGCCATCACACTTATGCCCGTATCCCACTTATGCCATAATCCCATTTATATCCCACCTCAGTTCTCTCGTTCCATTTATGCACCAACTCAGTTCTGCTCTCATCCCATTTATGCAACGTCTCAGTTCTGCTCTCATCCCATTTATGCAACGTCTCAGTTCTGCTCTCATCCCATTTATGCAACGTCTCAGTTCTGCTCTCATCCCATTTATGCAACGTCTCAGTTCTGCTCTTATCCCATTTATGCACCAACTCAGTTCTGCTCTCATCCCATTTATGCAACGTCTCAGTTCTGCTCTCATCCCATTTATGCACCGTCTCAGTTCTGCTCTCATCCCTTTTATGCCCCAACTCATAACTGCTCCCACCCCTTCATCCAGGCTTTTCTTTGTACGTCAACAGCCCTAAATCTCTTTTAAGAATTGGTTTTGATCAGAGCACCTCAGAACTTTTATGACTGCTCCGTTTGAGAATGGCGCCTGGTTATTCCTAGATCCCCGAGTGTGGTTTATTAATGAAGAGGATCCGGAAGTGCTTTCTTTGTTGGAGAGTTTAACATCATCCCAGCACGTTTTTTTTGTTTTTGTTTATGGTTTCCGCGTGCTGAATTAACGTAACTTTGTTTACTGAAGGGTTAGGTGAGCTCTTGTACAAAGAGGGTAAGAAATATACAGACCATCAGCCAGGGAATGTGAGCTAAACAAATGGATCATTTATTTAATTCAACAAATGGTACTGTGTGATCATTTTTATCATTCACAATCTAACTCTCGGTTTTACGGCATTCTTGACACATACTATACACCACAAAAATAATATATTACATCTGTCGCGTATAACACCTATGATAAATGCATACACACTGTATAAGAAGTCTCAACAATAGGAGTCAACAGACTTTTGGTAATTAAATCTACAACCATTTATGCTGGAGTCTCCCGGCAAAGGTAAAACCCTGCTATATAAATGTAGCCAGTAGCCATCTGAGGAAACAACTGCTACCCGACTTTGGTAAGTCAGCATTCTCATTAATACATGGCCACCGAAAGAGGTTTGTATTCACAGTCTGAAAACAGCGTCTGGTAGCGAGACCAAGCCCCCCTCCCCCCAAACTATTATTACCAACCAAAATCTCATTTACTATATCGACAGGGGCCATTATCCGCTAAAAGCCTTCATTGGCTGCTCCCCCCCCCCCCTTTTTTTTTTAAAGTGCTTGCAGAGGGGGGGGGGGCCGGGGGAAAAATAAAGAAAAGAAATTACTATATCGACAGGGGCCATTATCCGCTAAAAGCCTTTATTGGCCGCCCCCCCCCCCCCCTTTTTTTTATAAAGTGCTTGCAGAGGGGGGGGGGCGCGGGGAAATAATAATGAAAAGAAAAATAGAGAGAAAATGAGCCCATGCATTTAACGCCGACGGAGAAGCCACAAAATCCAAGTTATTTCATGAGTACGGGGGCACCATTACCCAACCCGGGCCCATACTTAACCAATCTCATTAGGGCTCTATCGGGAGAAGCTTGTCTCGTGTGTGTACGGCGTCATATTTCCATGACTTCTGCACAGGCAATTTATTAGAGTTTCACGCGATTCGTGCGCCGATGTCGGAGAAGGAAGAGAACAGACCAGACTGCTCCGGTAAAACGTCTTACAGATGCGATGGCCCTGTCTGTCTGGATATGAAGTATACAGCGAGTGGTCCTCACAATAGGTTATGGTTGTTAAATCGATTCAAACAAGTAGAAATGTTTTTTCAGCCAAAATTTTATAAATAAATAGTATTATTTTTCCAAAGGTAAATAGTATTATTTTCTATAGGTCAATAGTATAATTTTTCTTCTGGGCAATAGCAATATTTTTCTATATGTAATTAGTATTATTTTTTCTATAGCTTAATAGTATTATTTTTTCCGTAGGTAAATGCATTGTTTTTCTAATAAAATACGCTAATAAGTTATCATCAGTTTGGACTAATAAAACATTTTATGATAGAGAAATATCGCGGACAGACGATGTGGCTTAACAGAACAATCACACTAAAACAAACCCTCCATTACCGTAGCAGTACTATTACCATAACATAAACAAAAAAACGGAAATAAAGACACATCATACAATGGAGCACAATCTAAGGTTACATTCGAGAGATGTTAAAAAAAAAAAAGAAGATTTTTGTTGAAATTCTCCGCACTTCCAACCAATTCCACCCACCCCCCACCCCCAACCCCAAAAATAAAATAAAAAAAATCACCATCTTCACCATCGCTTTACTTAACCCGTCAGGCCCGTCTCCCCCCACCCCAAACCCCAAACCCAAAAAATCACCATCTTCACCATCGCTTTACTTAACCCGTCAGGCCCGTCTCCCCCCACCCCAAACCCCAAAAATCACCATCTTCACCATCGCTTTACTTAACCCCTCAGGCCCGTCTCCCCAAACCCCAAACCCAAAAAATCACCATCTTCACCATCGCTTTACTTAACCCGTCAGGCCCGTCTCCGAATGATGAGTGGATCTCTTTAATGGCCACCGATTTACTATCACAAGTACCTGAGAGTGCACGTGAAATTGTTGAACTACTTTTAACAATCTTGTTGTGGTAAAGATAAAAGGAAGCTTCAATCAGCCTTGGAGATTTCTTGTATCGATTTGTGAGGCAATTGATTGACCCCACGATTTATTGAACAGCGGTCTACTTACACTTAAAATAGTAGCCTATCTCCACTTATTCAAGCACTGTGGAGTTTATTAGACAGTTCCTGGTAAGAACTTGAACACATTATTTTTTAATTCGTACAAAGCTGAATAAATCAAATGTTATTTAATCAAATGTTAATAAATCAAATGTTAATAAATCAAATGTTAATTAATCAAATGTTAATAAATCATATATTAATAAATAAAATAACTCAAATGTTAATAAATCATACAATAATACATCAAATATTAATAAACCATATGTAAATAAATCAAATGTTAGTTAATCAAATGTTAGTAAATAAAATGTTAATCAATGAAATGTTCATAAAGCAAATGTAAATAAATAAAATTTCAGTAAATCAAATGTTAATAAATCATATGTCAATAAATCAAATGTAAATAAATCCATTGTGAATAAATCAAATGTTCATAGATCATACAATAATAAACCAAATATTTAAAATAATATATAAAATAAACAAAAAAATAAGATATCAAATTTTAATAAATCAAAAGTTAATAAATCAATTGTTAATGAATCAAATCTTAGTATGGGTTCCAAAAATAATGAAATAACGGAGACCACTAGTAACGGGTAGTTTTAAAAGGCACTTGAAGAATATGGAAGTTATTGTGTAAATAACAGAATAGATTCAAAACAATTTACTGATTTCATTGGTGTATCAATCGAGTGGTTCATTTCTATCACTGAATTTAAGGTAATATACTGATAAATTGATTGATTGTAATAGATGAATTGATTGAATGAAATATAGTGATAAAAGGGTGGAATGAAATAAATTAATGAATGGATTGAATTAAATATATTGATGAATGGATTAAGTGAAAAAGATTGATGAATGGATTGAATAAAATATATTGATGAATAGATTGGATAAAATGGATTGATGAATATATGGGATAAAATAGATTGATGAATAGATTTGATAAAATAGATTGATGAATTGATTGAATGAAATTTGATGAATGGATTGAATGAAATAGATTGATGAATGGATCAGATAAAATAGATTGATGAATTGATTGAATAAAATAGATTGATAAATGGATTGAATGAAACAGATTGACGAATGGATTGAATGAAATATGTTGACGAATATACGGAATGATATAGATTGATGTCAGTATATATTGAGCTTTCCTGTCACTGAATTATAGAAACAAGTCTTTTGTGTGTTTGGTCTCGTGTTTGATAACTATTTCTTATGCTTAACATATGTTACACATTTCCAAGATAAGATTGTTACTAAAGAGAGCCATCCCCACTGACGGTATCGGGCCTATATTCTTAGTTTCCACATCTCGAGATCGTCTGGAGGTCACGTTGCGCACGCATTCTGAGCCGATGCGTTCCGGAAGTGGTAACATGGCACCCACCAGTAGCACGGTCGAGTCAATGTTGACGGTCCTGATCTAAATTTGCCGGCCCATAGATTCCCGATGAGAGCAGGGCCTAACAGAAGGGCCCTCGACCGGGCGTAAAATCCTTTCGTGTACGTAGAAAACCGATCCTGGTCTTACATGGTGTTCAGGATGTTAGCCAACCATCGCAAGGGGGGGGGGGGGGATGGGAAGAGAAGAGGATGGTAGCCAACCATCGGAAGGGGGGGGGGGGATTGGAAGAGAAGAGTGGGCGGGACGGGAGACAGAGAGTGGGCGAAAAGAGAGACAAGTTTACAGTAAGACTTTGGGGCGGATGTTGAAATAAGGGATTTAAGAATGAGACAAATTGAAGAAACTCATCAGAAATTTGAAGAGAACACAAAAAAAAAAATAAAAAAATCAAACAAACCTCTCTTATAAAGCAACAACAACCGTTACCTTAATTTCCGACACATTGTGCAATGGACGACATACACAATGATGGCTCAAGTTTTAATACAAACATTAGAGTGTTTAAATGCGATTTAGCTTGATTTTAGTTGAAAAGGAAACAAACTGTATGAGTATGGAAGTTGGGATGGAGAAAAAATTACTCGTGGGTCCTACTTCCAAACACCTTTAAAAAAAGAAATGACAATTCAAAGCGCGGTCTAAGGTTATTAAAAAAACACACACATTCTTGACCAGCTGAATGAGTGTGGGACAGGATGGAAAGAGTGTGGGACATTATGGAAAGAGAGTGTGACATGATGGAAAGAGTGTGGGACAGGATGGAAAGAGTGTATGACATGATGGAAAGAGTGTGTGACATGATGGAAAGAGTGTGGGACAGGATGGAAAGAGTGTATGACATGATGGAAAGAGTGTGTGACAGGATGAAAAGAGTGTGTGACTGACGGAAAGAGTGTGTAACATGATGGAAAGTGTGTGTGACATGATGGAAAGAGTGTGTGACACGATGGAAAGAGTGGATGACATGATGGAATGAATGTGTGACATGATGGAAAGAGTGTGTGACATGATGGAAAGAGTGTATGACAAGATGGAAAGATTGTGTGACATGATGGAAAGAGTGAGTGACATGATGGAAAGTGTGTGTGACATGATGGAAAGAGTGTGTGTGAAATGATGGGAAGAGTATGTGACAGGATGGGAAGAGTGTGTGGCATGATGTAAAGAGTGTGTGATGTTACGGAAAGAGTGTGTGACGTGATGGAAAGAGTGTGTGACATGATGGAAAGAGTGTGTGACATGACGGAAAGTGTGTGTGACATGATGTAAAGAGTGTGTGACAAGATGGGAAGAGTGTGTGTCATGATAGAAAGAGTGTGTGACATGATGGGAAGAGTGTTGACATGACGGAAAGAGTGTGTGACATGATGTAAAGAGTGTGTGACATTAAGGAATGCAAATGGTTTGTGTTGTCACTTTGTTGGGGCAGATGAAATTTTAACATCATCTCTTTTTTTTGTAATTTTTCAAACGACATTTCGCTGGGATCGCAGTTGAAAACAATACGTGAGGCCAACGCGCTAGGGAATGAAATGCTCATTTTTAACCAGGCAATGAGTGCAACAAAGTATGGGAAAACGTGGAAACAAAACAAACACAGCAACATCTGAACTTTTGTGTTCATCTGAACTTCATTCCATCGTTACGTTTGCATCATTAAGTATTTTATAATGTATTTGAAGTGTGGATGAACAAAAGAATGTAACCCCCAACTGGAAGCGGTTCTTAAACTATTGTCAGCTTCGATCACCTGCTGTGCTTCTGTTGGGTGAAATATTATGGATGCAAATGGCGGGGAAACTTTTTCCTCGGATCTGAAAGAAATCTGTAACCTTTAGACATATGTCATTAAATTATGTTTCTCAACGAAGACATTGCATTATTTATTAACTTTATCGGTACCCATATGTCAATGTACACATTTTAGATGGTGTATATGTACAATTGTGCGCATATTATGTTGCATATCTATCACATCGGTAATGGTGGTTATATCTAGCTGCTAATACTTCAATTGCACACATATTTTTGTGCTTATGGATAACTGTGCACATGTTGAATTGTGCACTTATGTAATTGTGAACTTATTTAAAAGTGCACATAGTTAAGACATTATTTTCTAGACACAGAAAAGGCACGGTAATCTACTGTAATTTTTTCAACCGATCATTTAAAAAATTATTTTTTTTTAGAGACCCGCAGATATATTAAAAAGTGCTTTCAAACTTAAGGAGGGGGGTGGGTGGGCACTCGTGGGTGGGCAGGGGTGGGCGAGCGCCGGGGAAGAGGTGAGGGGAGCACGGAGACATAGAGCAATGAGCAAAGATCGGCCCCCACGACAAATATCGTTTTGATGAGCGTCTGGGGGACAAAGCTCTTTGCAAACCGTCGACAGACGCAGACACTTTGAGTAGATTTGTACAGTCCTACATTTGGCCGGGACGAAACAAATGGAAATTGAATGCCGAGGCCTTAAACACACAGTCCGGGGGACCTCGTGCACTTTCGATAACCGTTTCGATGTGGAGAAACGAACGCTTTACTTTTTTATTTCTCTTAAAACCCCATTCTCCCCCCCCCCTTTTTTTTTTAAATTGAAAAAAAAGGTGGTTTGGTTTGCTATTGTGTGTTTTTAAAAGATGGGGTATTTATTGTAAGGGGAAAGAAAACAGTAGGATTTAGTTTGTGATAGAAATATGTAATGATGGAGTTAACTGTTAATGTAATAACCAAGGTTGTTTTTTTTAAAATGTATGACATGCTGTAAAGTAGCGGGCGACGCCCCTGGAGGCGCTTCTTTTTTTGCCACCCTTCGTCAACGAAAATGACATTGCATACAGAAAACAAGCGCAAAATAAGCTTTATAAAGTGTACAAAGTTGACCGGAAATGCCACCCCAAAATAAGAGCCGTATGGGATAGCACCTCCCACCCCACCTCCTCTTCAATGCTGATGATTAAATACTGACTGAGCCAGGTTCTATTTTTTCAAAAAGGAAACCTATACAGCAATGGTTGACAAAAGGTTTGCAACGACACCTGGAGTGTCCCAAAGATCATCCAAATGGGACGCACCATATATTTTTTTTAACTTTGAAGATAAGGAGATTAATTAAAATGACTAAACTAATCCTAAAAACTAAGTTTTTCTTTTAAATCCTTTGTTTGCACTTTCGTTTGCATTTACGTGAAAGTACGTGATTTATCATTCATGTGATTGCAGCGATTGATTTTAGGTATGGGAATGTTTTGTATTTTTTCCACACTTTGTGCATATAAAACCTAATAGTTTAAAGATACATTTAAACTCAAATACTTTATAAGTACAAAGCACATAGCAACAGCTACACAATCAATCTCCACACCAAAACACGCACCCATTGAACAAATCATTAATATTGCTCTCCCCTTAATTATAACAAAAACCCTGATTTTTGGAGGATGTGGGTGAGGGTGGGACTGTACATCGGACAGAATCTTTTGTCCTTATGGGCCAGGTTTCAGCTCGATAAGGTGACGGAAAATGGGTCATTTAGTCTTCCGAAGACTGCGCCACACACGAACACACCAGCAAGAGCGAAGTTAATGTATAGGATTTTAAAAGAATCAAGATACAACAAAATTATCCCAGGATTGGAAAATGTAACCACTTTTAGAAGTGCTGATTGGAAACTGTTGGATGGTTTCTCGGAGATGAACAGATAGATTGTATCTCTTATCCGTTTCATAGGAAACAATTTATATGCTATTTTGAGGTTGTTATGTTCTTTGTTTATTTTTTATTTAGTTTCCATCCCCCCCCCCTTTTTTTTTGGTGTCGGTCAGATTCTCATCTTGAACGGGACGACAGACATCTTGAACGGGTCGACAGACAACTTGAACGGGACGACAGGCGACTTGAACGGGACGACAGACTTCATGAACGGGAAAACAGACACCTTAAAGCGCCGAGGACGAAAACTTCTTAGCGGCAGCTAGAAAGATACAATAAAGAGTGGCTTATCTTTCCCTCGTAATGTATTTTAAAACCTTTAATATGGCGTGCGCTCACTTAATTCAGATGACGCAAATTAGGAAAGCGCAGAGCTGTATGCCGATAAAGAAATTAATGAATAAACACGGTAACTTAGTCTCCGCTTGTGAGGTGACGTCAGCCTCAGAGATTCACACGAGATATACGTTTGTGATTTACTGTAAAGTTCAATGATCATTTTTTTTGTTTTTTTACGGAAACGCCCTTGACATAAAGAGGGTACAGTTTTTTTTTGTGTGTGTGAAAACCATGCAGTATTTCCTCTAAGCATACGTTATTTAACAAACTTTGTAGAAAAGGAAATTAAATTGCGTAAGAAAATTCTCATCAATATATATTTTTTACGTACGTAATAAACACCATGATATTTTAGATGAGAATCACACAGGATGCCCCGTAGCGTTGCCAGGGTAATGAGTCCTCATATGGTAAACCGGAGGAAAAAAAAATCTTTCAGACAACTAAGCAAGTCAGTGGCATGGTTACGTATAATTGAATACCAGGGGTGGTGGTGGGTACAAAGGGCTTTAGACCCAATAATTTGATCGTTGTTTGACCTAAAACTCATGTCCTGGCCATTGACGCAGGAGCGGGTTGCGAAGGGTGGAGGCAATTTTTGCTTAATTTTCCTTTATATTAAGGGGTGGCATTTTCGACCAACTGCAAAGGTTTATTTTGTGGAGGGTGTGACGATCTGAGGCTGGATTTTGTAGAATTTCTCCCCCCCCCCCCGCAAATACGCCCTTGAAAACCCTTGTAATATAATACCATTCCCTCCCTATGTTTTGCCCCGCAGTCGCATAGGCCGAGTGACTCCCCTTAGTGTTATCGTATTTTCACATCAGTTCGCTCACCCCAAAAGCGTGCATTTTGTGTTCAACACCTCTCACCGATGAACATTGAGAAAATATTACCATTACCCCCCTCATTTTTACCCTGGAGACAGCAAAACGGAGTATCCTCCCTTGTTGTTATTGAATTTCTAAACCAGAAAACTCACGCCGAAGCGTGAATTTGGATTTCTCACATCACCCCGATAAACTTTGAGGGTAGATGGTCAAACCCGCAACATCTAAAGTGATGTCATTGGATGGGAAAACATACAACATTTAAACCACCCAATTGAATCATCACCAAACTTGAATAAATCGCCAGAACAAGCAAGAATATTTCTTTTATGATCACTATCACTTGATCACCACAGGGGGGGGGGGGGCAACACAAACTTTGACCCGCCCCGGGTGGCAGCAACCATAACAATGTCACTGCTCTTGATTATCTATATCTATAGGACATAACACTTATTATCTAATCAGGAAAACATACAACATTTAACCCACCCAATTGAATCATCACCAAACTTGAATAAATCGCCAGAACAAGCAAGAATATTTCTTTTATGATCCCTATCCCTTGATCACCACAGGGGGGGGGGGGGCAACACAAACTTTGACCCGCCCCGGGTGGCAGCAACCATAACAATGTCACTGCTCTTGATTATCTATATCTATAGGACATAACACTTATTATCTAATCACATAGATCAGAAGTTCTTAACCTTCCTAATGCGAGACCCTTTAATACAGTTCTTCATGTTGGGGTGATCGCCAACCATAAAGTTATTTTCGTTGCTATTTCATAAATATGTGTTTTCCGATGGTCTTGGGTGACCCCCTGTGTACCCCCAAGAGGGTCATGACCCACATGTTGAGAACCGCTGACATAGAGCCACACATTTGTCGCACTTAAGATTTCTGGAAAAAAAAGGGGGGGGGAGCATCAATGTTTAAAAATACTTTTCATATAGTTTTATTTTACTTGGCGCATAGTTTTTTCCATACTTTTCATTCTCTCTAACACGCTTTGAGGCAAGGATATTCAACACTCAAGCCAGTTTATAAATTCTTTGAAGAAATGTCTAATCCAGGCTACTTAAGCTGGCTCAGTTCTTTAATACATAGATATAACAACAATAATAGCACTCTTCTTTTACAAAGGAAACAAAATGTACTTTGAAAGTTAAATAGAACATGGTGCTTAATCAAGGATTCTAAATTGATTAGGGTATTGAACACAGTACCCCCAATACAATAAATAAAAAATAATACGGCAGTTAAGCTTTGCTTCTTCGTTACATATCATTTTTTTATACCTCTTTTGCTCTGCCACAACGAGCCAGGCTTGTTGGAGCTGCCCCAATGAGCCAGGATGCGTGATGTTGCCGAACTAAAATAGGCTAAGCTTCAACGACCTCTCAATATCTCTGTCCCATGTCCATGGCTCAAATCTCTGAATGCCTGTTGACAGGAAGCCGGCCTGAAGTTATTCAAGGGGGACTTCACAAGGTATCCGGGCGTGTAGTCAGTTTAAATCATGAAGGAATGATCTGATTGGATGATTGAATGCTGTTCTGATTGAGGCAAAATTTTATTCAGTGACGTGAATCAAGGGCGCTAGTATTATGGGGGCTTGGGGCTCGGTAGGGAGGAAGACGATCGTAAGACAGGAAAAAAAAAACATGAACGAGGTGAGAATGCCATTAAAGGAGAGAAGAAGTTCATTGAAGGAGAGAAGAAGACCATTAAAGGAGACAGAAAGACCATTGAAGGAGAGAGGAAGACTATGCAAGGAGAGAGGAAGACCATTGAAGGAGAGAGAGGACAGAAGAATGATAAGTGATCTGAGTTGGGTCTCAAGGCTTCTTATACTTAACGTTATTTTTGTCTACACATCATTTATAAAACATCCTTTCTACACTTAAATGGATTTTAAGGTTAGCACAAATCAACACACAGCAGACAAAGAAAGCAGCTTTTTTTTTTTCTTCAAATATTCTATTAATTAAAACATGCATTTTGTCTCTACGTACAGCTGGGTATAAGAGTATATTAACGGCTGTCCTAGCACAGTTGTTGGGTATAAGAGGATCTCAACGGCTGTGATAGAGGGGGGATAGTGGTAAGAAGTGATACATAGGGGAGGATAGAGGTGAGAAGTGATACGGAGGGGAGGTCAGATGTGAGATGTAAGGCAGAGAGGAGGATAGAGGTGAGAATTGAGACATAGGGGAAGTTAGAGGTGAGATGTGAGAATGTAAAGTATAAGGCGTTTGAAGCCAGAAGAAAATTGGAGATTTGTGTGTGGAAAGGGGGGGGGGAAGCAAGGAAATAAAATAGATTTAGAAAGAAAGACTGAGGCAAAGAGTATGGAAATTTATTTGTGGAGAGACGGCAGAAAAGAAGAAAATACACGAGAGACTAGGAGATAGGACAGGACAATGGGAACATAGCTGGAGATTGAGTTAATTTGGAGGACTGAAAGTAGAAGAGAGTGGAGGTGTATGGGAGAGTTATGGTGAAGAGGGAAGGAGAATCCTCCTTTTAGTTTGAAATCATCTGTATTTCACATTTCAATACATGAAATAAACACTCATTCAGACCAGGTGAGTCTTAAAAAAAAAAAAAAAATAAAAAAAAACTTTCTCCAAATAAACCACTCTAACCAGACAACAACACAGGCATACAAAATAAACCACTCTAACCAGACTACAACACAGGCATACAAAATACACCATTCTAACCAGACTACAACACAGGCATACAAAATAAACCACTCTAACCAGACTACAACACAGGCATACAAAATAAACCACTCTAACCAGACTACAACACAGGCATACAAAATAAACCACTCTAACCAGACTACAACACAGGCATACAAAATAAACCACTCTAACCAGACTACAACACAGACATACAAAATAAACCACTCTAACCAGACTACAACACATGCATACAAAATAAACCACTCTAACCAGACAACAACACAGGCATACAAAATAAACCACTCTAACCAGACTTCAACACAGACATACAAAATACACCATTCTAACCAGACTACAACACAGGCATACAAAATAAACCACTCTAACCAGACTACAACACAGGCATACAAAATAAACCACTCTAACCAGACCACAACACAGGCATACAAAATACACCACTCTAACCAGTCTACAACACAGGCATACAAAATAAACCACTCTAACCAGACTACATCACAGGCATACAAAATAAACCACTCTAACCAGACTACAACACAGGCATACAAAATAAACCACTCTTACCAGAGTACAACACAGGCATACAAAATAAACCACTCTAACCAGACTACAACACAGGCATACAAAATAAACCACTCTAACCAGACTACAACACAGGCATACAAAATACACCACTCTAACCAGACCACAACACATTCATACAAAATAAACCACTCTAACCAGACTTCAACACAGGCATACAAAATACACCACTCTAACCAGACTACAACACAGGCATACAAAATACACCACTCTAACCAGACTACAACACAGACATACAAAATAAACCACTCTAACCAGACTACAACACAGGCATATAAAATAAACCCCTCTAACCAGACTACAACACAGACATACAAAATAAACCACTCTAACCAGACTACAACACAGGCATACAAAATAAACCACTCTAACCAGATTACAACACAGGCATACAAAATACACCACTCTAACCAGACTACTACACATTCATACAAAATAAACCACTCTAAACAGACTACAACACAGGCATTCAAAATAAACCACTCTAACCAGACTACAACACAGGCATACAAAATAAACCCCTCTAACCAGACTACTACACATTCATACAAAATAAACCACTCTAAACAGACTACAACACAGGCATTCAAAATAAACCACTCTAACCAGACTACAACACAGGCATACAAAATAAACCCCTCTAACCAGACTACAACACATTCATACAAAATAAACACCTCTAACCAGACTACAACACAGGCATTCAAAATAAACCCCTCTAACCAGACTACAACACAGGCATACAAAATAAACCACTCTAACCAGACTACAACACAGGCATACAAAATAAACCCCTCTAACCAGACTACAACACAGTCATACAAAATAAACCACTCTAACCAGACTACAACACAGGCATACAAAATAAACCCCTCTAACCAGACTACAACACAGTCATACAAAATAAACCCCTCTAACCAGACTACAACACAGACATACAAAATAAACAGAATGTAGCTTGACGCCCGGGCGCTAACAGCTTCATATTTCAGACAACAGCTGCATGCTAACTAGATGACTACCCCCCCCCCCCTTACCCCCGCTCCCTGATATCTTGACTTCAGAGCGGTAGACATCAAAGACGATTTTTATTCTGCAACCTTTATTTGCGTGACTCTCATATTTAATCCGTCTTCATGTGATATGCTTAGCAAATGAAAAAAGAAACAATTTAAAAAAAAACTAATTTTTACCTGCATGCACCATTCTGATCAAGCATGCATGAAT